>ML263525.1:0-36828 GCA_005239495.1 Nicotiana undulata
ATACGAGAGACCATCTACAAACCTCCTAATCCTCTCCCTGTCAGTAGGGACAATCTCAGAAGCTTGTCTGGCTAACTCAGAAAACCTCATCTCGTACTGGGTGACTGATAGTTCTCCCTCGTGCAGCTGCTCAAACTACCTACGCTGCTCCTCTCTGTGGGACTAAGGAACATATTTCTCCAAAAAGATCATGGAGAACTGCTGCCAGGTGAGAGGTGCTGAACCAACCGGCCTACGCCTCTCGAANTCTCTGTGCCGCTGAAAGTCGGAGGCTTAATTCTGCTGAACCTTTCCAACCAACGCTGCTCATCCTCAGGCATAGCAGCGACCACAAACTCCTGAGCTGGAGCAACCGGCTGAACTAGGCTGCTCCTGGTGCCTGAATACCCCGTACAACCTGCTCAGGTGTCTGGGAAGCTTGAGTATGATTGCCTCCCCCGGCCTGAGCTGCAGTGGCAGTAGTAGACATAGCAACTGTCTGAGCCAAACTGGAACACACCGTCAATATCTGAGCCAGTCCGCTGGAGCTCCATCGACTGGAACCTGATTCTGAACGATAGGGGGATCCTGTGGTACCACCCCGGCTGCTGCCTGAGCTGGTCCCCTACCTCTACCTCGACCTCGACCCCTTGTGGGTCTGGCTGGTGCCTGGTCACCCTGATCGGTATTGCGTGTCCTCACCATCTGTGAGAAAATGAAACAACGTAAGTTCAGATTTCACGAATCAATAGATTGGCACGAAAGAGTTCAAGAAAATAGAGATGTTTCCTAAAAGTTCTGCAGCCTCTCGAAGATAAGTACATACATCTCTGTACCGATCCGCAAGACTCTACTAAACCTGCTCATGACCGTTGTGTCCTATGTTAACTAGTGCTCTGATACAAACTTGTCACGACCCCAAATCCTAACAGGTCGTGATGGCGCCTATCGTGGAATTAGGCTAGCCAACCATCACCTTACTGCGCTTTTTGTTCAATTATAATAGTTCACAATTAAATAATAAGCAAGCAACCACATCATAATTAATATAATAAAGTATTAGCGTTCCCATATTAACCTAAACAACCTCCCAAGAACTGGAGTCAATAGTCATGAGCATCTAAGAATAAATAAACTAACTCTGCTAAAACTATAATATATGTCTCTGAATCAAATGCTAAGACTAAATAAGGAAGGGAAATGGAGAAGCTGTGGACGCTGGACAGCTACCTCGAAATCCCGTGAACTTCTGCTATCGAACCTGCGTCAGCTACTGCTGAGAGCTGGTACCTGGATCTGTGCACAGAGGCACAAGGAGTCTTTATGAGTACGCCAACTCAGTAGTAATGAAAAGAAATCACAGTCTGAGAAATATAAAGCACACAAATAGATACACCATTTCACAATAACCAGTAAAACATCAAGTCACCAAGTAGTATTTCGAAAATTCATAGGTTCAAAAAACCAGTTCCAAACTCCTTTAAAAAACAAGTAAATATCAACATATCTTAGTGAAATCCTCAGCAAAACTCAGTTTGAAAACAAGGTGAATCATAGTTTGAAACATAGTAAAATCATCATAAACGCGCCCCTCGGGCCAAAATCATTTATCGTAACCATGCCCTCAGGCATTCCCTCAATCACTCAGTATCAATCATCACTCAGTATCAGCCCCGCGGGCAATCATCATCACCAAATCGGTACCGGCGCTCACTAGGGGTATGTTACAGACTCCGGAGGGGCTCCTACATCCCAAGAGAAATAATAACATAAGGCCTGGAAGCCTTCTCATCTCTCTCATGACCCCTCACATCACTCATAAGGCCTGGAAGCCTCCTCACATCACTCATAAGGCCTGGAAGCCTCCTCACATCACTCATAAGGCCTGGAAGCCTCCTCACATCACTCATAAGGCCTGGAAGCCTCCTCACATCACTCAGTCAAACACTTTCAATTAGCCCTTAGGCCATAAACAAACTAGGTTCTCGACCCAAAACAATGTTTCATTTTTCAATAAATAGTATCAAAATACTCTGAGTGTCAAAACCATTTATCAGGAAAAGACTGAGTGTAATTCACAACATATCAAGTGAGGAAACACAGTAAAACAGTCCCCCAAGGGGTAAACAGATCGGCACTAGGCCCCAAACACGGCTTACAGCCCAAAACATATCATAATATATAAATACTAATTAAGCATAAGCTTAAAAATCGGTTTAGCAACTCAATGGTCGCCTAAATACGGAGATATTTCCAAAGTTTCAATCTTTCCAGTTCAAAACCCGTAAAAGGGTGCATAGTCCGGGGTTTCATACCCTCAGGACAGGATTTCAAGACATTACTTACCTCAAAACTAGCCCGGAATTATTCCGCAACACGCTTGCCTCTCGAATCAACCTCCGAAGGCTCCAAATCTACCAAGTTCAGATTTTTATCATCAACATATGCTTAAGGAATAAATTCCAATTGAAAAATATCGAATTTAACTCAAAAATCCGAAACCGGTCAAAACCCGACCCCCGGGCCCGCGTCCCGAAACTCAGAAATTTTTACAGAAAAGTGTTCTTCATCTTCCCACGAGTCCGTACATATAAAGAACACCAAAATCGGAGTCCGTTTGACCCCTCAAATCGACCCTTGAAGGTCTCATAATCTCATGCCCCAAAATCCTATTTTTCTACTGTTTTTCATGAATTAAAGGCTGGGATTATGGTCTATAATCACCCATAAACGAGTTTTAATAATCGATTTACTTACCTCTGTGCTAACCACACGATTTTCTCCTTCAAAATTCGTCCAAAAAGCTTTCCTCCGCTCAACAATGGTGTAAAAGAGGGTTTAAGTCGCGAAAGGGTTATTATTTAACTGCCAGTGATTTGTTCTCCGCGATCGCAGCCTTGGCCCTACGATCGCACCGAACAATTCCCCCAGACCTCCGCGATAGCAACAAGGCTCACACGATCGCGAACTACAACTGACCCCGCTCCCCACGGGCCTGGCTAACTCTACGCGATCGGAGCTCAACCCACGCGATCGCACTGCATTGGGCCCCTTCTACTCCGCGATCACACCTCCCTTCTTGGGATCGCGCAGACCAATCTTAGCCTGTCCATAATTAACTCTCTGCGATCGCACTACTTCACCCGCGATCGCAGTGAACAAAATCTATGTGCACAAAAACCAGAAAACCATCCAAATGAGTCCGTTAATCACCCGAAATCAATCCCGAGCCCCTCGGGACCCCAACCAAACTTACCAACATATCCCATACCATCATTAAAACTTAGTTGCACTCTCAAAACACCAAAACTAACATCAAAATTCGAAATTTACATCGGATTCAAGCCTAAGAACTTTGATGTTTCTAAAATTCACCAATGATGCCGAAACTATCCAAATCAACTCCGATTGACTTGAAATTTTGCAGACAAGTTCAAAATGACATTACGAACTTGTTCCCATTTTCGGAATTTCATTCCGACCCCGATAGCCTATTTTCCACTGCCGTCCGGAATCGCTAAAAACTAACTTCCGCCAATTCAAGCCTAATTCTACACCGGACATCACAAAATTATTCTGAACACACTCCTAAGTCCCAAATCACCTAACGAAGCTATCCGAGCCATAAAATCCGCTTTCCGAGGTTGTTTACCAATAAGTCAATTCTTAGTTGACTTTTCCCATTTTAAGGCTATTCTTAAGGACTAAGTGCCTGAATTCTCATTTAACCATTCCGATTCCAAGCCTATCAACTCTAACACATTAATAACAGAATAACCAATCTATAATAAGTCAATAGAAACAGTTATAATGCAGGTTTTACGTAACGACGGACCGGGTCGTTACACTTAAACATTACGGAATGATGCCAAACTCTACGTTCAAGTCACAAGTCACGACACAAACCTATTCCAAGGCTCGGAATCCCAAACGGACATCGATAACACCAAAGTCCACCTCTAACCAAACTTAGGAAATTCTAAAACCTTCAAAATGACAACTTTCCACAATAAGCGCTGAAATACTCCCGGGTGACCCGAACATACGCCTAAGTTCGAAATCATCATTCGAACCTATTATGACCTTCAAATCCTGATTCAGGGGTCGTTTACTCAAAAGTCAAACCTTAGTGTATTCTTCCAACTTAAAGCTTCCGAATTCAGAATTTTCTTTCCAAATAAACTCTGAACTTCCCTAAATTCAATTCCCACCACACGCACAAGTCATAATACCTAAAGTGAATTTACTCAAGGCCTCAAACCACCGAATGACGCGCTAGTGCTCAAAATGAAAGGTCGCATTCATTACATTCTCCCGCACTTAAACAAACGTTCGTCCTCGAACGTGCCAAGAACAGCTCTAGAGTTGTCCGAAATTACTGTTTAACACCTGGTGCTCCCACCCGTGCCATCACATTCCATGTGAGCATACTAGCTCGAGCCAGATTGAAGATCCTCCCTATAACCTTAGCTAACAAGCCCTAGAACCAAATTCCAACATCCGAAATTCTACACGATACACAATTGTAACATACGAACACTGTATAAAAGTTCCACACGCTGAACCAACACATGATCAAGCACCCATGATGATGCCACACAATGCACCGCATAACTCATTTGCCCATGGTAACCTCCTACAAGCACAACAGCTGCAAATTCACTAACCCAGTGCCCGCATTATGCCTCATAACACATGTAAGCCTCATCCCAACCCTCATAATAGTGCCTCGACGAAAGATATGGGTAGAAACTCATAACCACCCATCGAATCTATAAATCATGAAGTCTCTCCTCCTCACAAGAACCATTACCTTATTCTGAATTGAATAACAGTATTTTCTCTTTAATATACCCTATATGACCCCGATCGCAATGATCTCAGATCCAATAACCTCATCTTACCCAGTACAAGTGCTCAGTCAATAAGCCACCTCAAACACTGTCCAGGATCTCATATGATGCCATTAATGTACCGACAAGGCATAACTTGAATATGACACATAAGGAGGAACGAACTCTGGAAAAGAACTACTCAACCTGTGTAACGAATGAAATGGTAAAACAGATACTATGAACCCTTCTCAAAGAATGAGAAACAAAATACACAAGAATAGATATAGGGAACCGTACTCAATATCTTACTGTTGCGTCGTGCAACCCGATCCACATATATGATACTGTTGCGGTGTGCAACCCGATCCAAACAACATACCCGTGGCAGCGTGCCACCCGATACACACTTAACAGTAAATAAGGAAATACCCATCAAGACATAATGCTTATACCTACAAAATACCTGAATATCGACCATAAGCACGCCAAGTGCAAAAATACAACCCTGGGAGATGGATATCGCCATACGCTACAAAACCCAGGCACCACTAAAGTGCAATAAATGAGCCGCATCTCAAGAGTCATTTTGCCCATATAATACCACAAGCTACACGGGACCACAACACATATGTGAATAATCAAGTTGTCTCATAACCCACATGGCATGATAGGGTATAACATGGAATAGCTGACGACGGGAATAACATCCAATGCCCGAAGACTCCTCCATAAGCAATGTTATGCCGAATGAACGCATCCGACCTGACGTAGAGCACACATTTATATTAGACCTACCAACAGACCTCAAGTTGATCTTGATTATACCATACTGGGCCAAGAACCTTTCGAGGATCCATAATGGCCCTATTCATGACACACTCGAGCAGTCGTCCCAATCCTAAACAAAATCCCACTGTTCACAACCAAATGAATAGAGCACCTTCCAGGCATAACTCTCACATTAATGATAATACCAAAAATATCCATACTTGGTTTCAACTTTTAACAATCAAGTGACTAACATGCCACATTTATACAGATTTCCCCGTGGGATGCGCTCTCACGACCTTCCGCACCATGTATCCAAGTCTACACATCCATACCACCAACCGTACTAACTTTGTAAAGCAAAAAAAGAATTCGTAAATCAATATACAAAGCCCCTTACACATGATATTGTTCTCAAGTGACACTAAAGAAAATGCTAGCTTACTCCGAACATATGAATTCTTCCCTGCTCATCCGAGCTCGTCACTTTCTTATCAACACCGAGCTGCAACCTTGATCCTCAACTTCCAATTTTCATGCCGCTCACTACACCTATCATGCCGCAACGCGAAAGTACGAGAATTCATTATAACCCCTGTAATACTAGTAGAATAAACACTTCACTTGCTAGAACCCTTTCACTTAACTCATTTCAGAAGAACCATTGCAACACGCAGCTAAATTCCCATAGCTGCATAAAATACAAACCTCAAGTTGTGCTATAAATCGCCATAATTCTTCCAGGATCCATTTATAGATAATAAGGCCATTTGAATCAAATACCTCCCAAATCAATCAAATTACAGTGGTTGTTAAGCTCGCACGTACAACCACAAACCACCTGTAAAACTAACACATCGAAGGAACTGATCATTACCACAATCATGTTGATTCGAACCATTACTAACCGACACCACTTCTTTCAATTTACTCTTAACTTGACTTAGAAATAATAATAGCTTTATTCGAGAACATAACGAAACTCAACAACACTCCTCCCGAGTGAACCAATTCACGAGACCATGTCATCTCAACACCCATGAATCATCTCATACCATCCCCATGCGCACAATAGCATCTCAAACTGGTACCCCCATTCTGAAAGTCCTTCCGTGAATCCGAAACTATTTCTCCCATTTTTCCAATACTGACCCACAGACCCGATGATAAAATAGAAAATTCCCCAAGTATTCTTCACATTCAACTTCAAAATCTCGATCTTCAGCCATATAACGAACCCATTAGAACCACTGTTGAGAGTCACCAACTCTGACTTGGTCCCGAATATAAGCCAAACTCTAGTGCGTTGTCAACACATGAACACTCTGAATTATCAGCCACAATCACATAACCTTCTGCCAGGTAGTAAGTAGAACTCCTCGTAGAAAATTCATCAACATCACGCCAACGCTAACGTGCTCACAGGAGATAACCCACATGTGGAATTCCATGCCAACATCTTCCAATAACTCTTTACTAGGTACAATTGCCACGCATTTAAGTAAAGTCTCCTGAGCTCATGCTCGTCCACCGATTGTACAAGTATGTTCATTCCCCCATTGACATCAACTAAAAGTCTGATAATACATTCCAAACTCGAAGTCACATCGTATCCTATAACGATAATCAAGCTCTTACACCCCTAAACACTCCAAGCCAACTTCCTTCCGTCATATTCAACCTTCCTTAACACAGTATCCACCATTCCTAATAAAATCTGTAGACCTAGTCGTTGTCAACCATGATCCCCAAATTGCTCTAAACTTTTCCCAAGGCATGTGCTATCCTACCACAGAATCCATATGCTACTCTGCCGCTCCCATTTCGGTTAAACCATCACCTTTAAGCAACTTCTCGACATATACTTTCATATTTTACATGATAGCAGTTCAACCACCACGAGACACCTCCCACCATGTCCTTACTCATCCATCGCTACCCAAATTCTACCTCAAATCAAAACCCATCTCTGTAGCACCTGAATTAGAAACACCGATTCGATTCTGAATACACAAATCTTCATAATTCAAACCCTCAATACCTTTGCCATCTTCGACACTTTGAACTCTGCCAGTAAGCTTTTTGTGCTCTTCCGCTATGTTCTTGAAGAGCAGGTCCTTCTCGGTAGAGTCGGGTATATATTAGGTCTGTTGTGGTGTATGGGGTAAGGTTTTCACATATATGGGATTACTTTGATGGACTCTGAGAATTTGGGCATAATGGTGGTCATTGGTTGAGTTTTAGGGATCAGGGGTAGGTTGTGGTGCATTTTGAGGAGTGTGATAAGTAGTGTTTTGTGGATACTGAGTTGGATGGTGATGGTGTTGTAGAGGGGTAGGTACTAGTGAAGGATTATGGTTTTGAGGAGGTGTGGCGTATTGATGAGGCGGAGGAGGATTTTTCGAATTTTGATTTTGTGTATTTTGGGGAGGTGCCTGGTTTTGGGCGTTTGTGTTTTGTTGGCTAATGTCGAGGACGTTTAGGGTGAGGGAAAGGTTTGCCAAGTTCCGGACATGCTCAAGCTCCCCTTGTAGCTCCAATATTTTATGTTCCAGACGTAAGACTAAATCGTTCTACGCTGGATTACTCTGACCATATGAAGTTTCACTGTTTTCTGTGTGGGTAGCATTATCTTTCCTAATACCACTCATATCATCCATTTTGGATTTTCCTTTGTTCTTGTGATCACTTGGTGAAGGACCCCTGGATTTGGTGTGATATGCTAACGATGCAGTATGCACGAACCAACCTTGGAAAATTGAATAAATAAAAGAAAAGAAAAACAAAAAGATAACCAAGTCAGTAATGAGTATTAGAAGGATGTTTGCGATATTGAACATGTGTTGCAGAATTAAGTAATAAATTTGCGTCCTAATTTGAGGGACTTCATTGTTCCCGAGGTAGGCCTAAACGACACATAGACTTAGAGAAAATTTATGCCAATAATTGCGTCATTTCATTAGTGTGAAAACGAGTCAAATCTTTACTAAAATGACAATAATGAGAAAAGTCACTAATGACATGTGCCTTATTACAATCAAAACCTAAACGTATCCTGAAAGCAGTAAAGACATTGTTTCCTAATCTACTTGGCCCCATAGGGACCTTCTCCATGCTTGACCTTCTTGGATCCATTAATCAAGTTCCCCAGGTCGCGCATGTCCAATAGTAGGTACGCCCTTGCTAGATTCCCTCCTTCATTGCCTTCCGTATTCTGACAATCGAGAGCCTTTTCCTCATCTTCCTCTCAAGTTCCATTAACCCTTGCTCCAAATATTCCAATCTCTTTGTTGATTTAGTAGCAATTTCTTTCCATTCATTGATTGCTTCCATATCCACTTTGTGCTGTTCCAAATGCCTAGCTTCAGACTCAAAGACCCTCTTGCGTAGCATCCTATACTTGACTTGAGCTTCAGCAACGTCATCTATAACCCTATCTTTTAGATTAATCCCTGGATTGACATCTCCACAATATCATTTACCAATTATGATGGGTAGAAGTATACATGGCCGGCATGATACCTATCTGGCTCGATAGTATCTTTCTCCACAATGACCTTTTGATTCCACATATGTTGTGTCTTTAATTTGAACGGAACTACATTCCCTTTAAAGTCTATTTTGTACTGGACCATGTCGAAAACCCGAGGTATAACCTGCTTTCTTCTTGCTTTCCTTATTACCCTTATAGGAGCATAAGGATAGATTCCTCTTAAACCGATTAGCACTAGATGGGTGGTTTCTCTTGACCTGATGATGAACCCAATGCTAGGGAACCATTCGAACATCCAATGTACCTTTTCGTCAGTCAAATTGCCGAAGAAACCCACCCAGCACACAACACTTCAAGGTTGCGCAAACCTATCTCGGATAAATGTCATTCTTTTTGGGTGATGGTAGGCTATGTAGTCATTTAGCGGTCGTCGCAGAAGCTCTTGACGATATTCACCTCTCTGGAAATGTTCTAATAACCAAACCTGCAACAACATATTACAGCCCTCGAAGTGCCCACACCCTTTCTTGCATCGATCTAGAGATCGGTACATTTTGGCCAAGATCATGGGGATGATTGTGTAAGTTTGTCCCTCAATTCCTTCCATTAGAGTCCTATCGATCATGGCTATGTGAGTGTGGATCCTTTTTCCTTTCATCAGAAATATAAGCAACCCCAAGAAACAGACAATGAACATAAAATCTCGGCGGTGTGTCCAACCCAAAGAAGTAATGGCAAGTTCATCATGGTAAAGGCGATATGACTTTCTATGCTCGTAACGTTCATAAAGGAATTCAAATGATATGTATGACTTCTTCAGACATCGTAACTCATCATTTTTCTTGAAACCCATCATTTTCAAAAACCGCGGGGAGTGCGATTTTCTGGTACTAATAAACCCCGACTATCCCATGGCAGCCTAGCAAAGCCTCACGTTTCCTCTAAGAGATGAGTGATTTATATGTCTTGGCGGCCTCAATCAATACATTATTTGGCCGAATGTCCAATAAAGAAGGTAAATTTCCGAGGAGCCTTTTTACATGATTCTTGTCACTAGGTGAGAGGTTCTTCAACCAATCAAGCAGCAAAGGTAGAATATTTTGAACCATGCCGAACCTGGGGACTTCGTGCCTCATTTTATGCAAAAACAAATAGAGTTAGCTCTTTCCCCTCAGGATCTGACTATTTACACATTAATGATCAACATATCAGCATGTTTTCTCCAAGTAATGCACATAACGTAATGGTGTCCATTGGGATTATGGAAATCTCGTCGGACTTTGAACAAGGCTTATCTTAGTGGATTATCACACGGACAACGTTCTAACCCATACTAGGTTTGACATGATGCGTGCACAATTGATATTGGAGTTGGGTTTCTAGAGGGTCTAGACTGGTACTCTTAAGTGGACAACTTGAGAAGGAAATGCACGGAACCGTCGACTGCACCGATGATCGACTAGTTTACCGTAAATAAAATTTCCAGTTTAAAGGGTAATTTTGGAAGAGCGCAGACACTCATTAGGTGCCGCTATGGTAGCAGTTGGGCACGAGTGGAATATGATGTGGAGCATGCTTTATGCAAGGATAATAACACATTACCAAGTATTTGCATGATAAATATGCACAAGCAATAAACGCGGTATTAAGATAAAACATAAAGGACGTAAAAAGAAAGACAAAAGAAGAAGTAAGTTTGTGGAATATAGGGAATATAATAAAGTAAGCAAGGGAATAGGGGTGGGAGATACATGACGTAGCAATTTTTAAACCAATGAAGAGCAGTTTAGAGAAAATAAGTATGAATAGGAAAAGGGATACACATGTTATAACCAATTTAAGCTATGAAGGGTGAAGAAGGGAAGGGATTTGCATATTACAACGAATCAAATCAAGGGATAGTAGGGGAGGGATGTGCATGTAAAAATGAATTAGACAAATAAAAGGAAAATAGGAGAGGAATGTGCATGTAGCAGCAAATAAAAACAGAAGAAGGAAGCACGTTTTATCAAAGAAGACTAATCCATATAATCCAAATTCGCTACGGTAAAATCCTAAGAATCCCCAGAAGAGTCACCATACTGTCGCGCCCCTTTTTCTCGCAAAATTGGGTTTCGACACGTGACAACTCTTTAAAGGAGGTATTAAAATAGGAGAGTCGCCACCTAACGATTTTTAAGGTGCGTTAGGGCACCTATTTTTCAAATAACTCCGGTTCAACTAGTTTACGTCACCAAAGATCTAGTAAGAGCTCGCAATTACCTCGACGAGAAGGTTTTAGGAACTCTTCGAGGTCTACAACTGTGGGTCGTGTCCGAACATAAACTATATAGATTAGTTAAATTAACGAAGAGAGAGCACAAAGTTTGGAAATTTTGTTATAAAAAAGATTTTAAATATATGAGTACAACTACTAGATTCTAACAGAAGAGAAGGAAGATGGGAGGTCCTAAGTTTTTTAGCCTAAAGGATCACCCCGTGCAACATAAATAATATTTCGTAACTCCCTCGAGATGGGGTGTTACTCATATTATTCAGCGGGCACATACTATCATCTCCTGCTACCCGATTACTACCTTAAAGTTATTTACCTAAGAGCGCTCTAATTCTGTAATAATCCGGTCGGTCGTTCCAAGAGTTTAGCCCTGTTTCCTCTATTTTTGATTCATTTTGTGTGGTTCGGCTATTGTCTGTTTTGTTGGGTTGGTTGGCTCGGGTTTGGACTGGTCGTGGTGAGAAATGAGACACTTAGTCTCTTAAGTTGGCTATATGGTTAGAAAAGTCAATCGGAAGTAGACTATTTGGTAAATTACCTCAGAATGCCAGTTTTATGGCTCCGACAATTTCGTTAGGTGATTTGGGACTTAGGAGTGAGTTCGAAATATTTTTCGGAGGTACGGAGTAGGATTAGGCTTGAATTAGCGAAATTAAGTTTTTGGCAATTTACGGTCGGCAGTGAAAAATAAGTTCTCAGGGTCGAAATGGAATTCTGAAAGTTTGAGCAGGTTCGTAGTGTCAGTTTGGATGTGTGTGCAAATTTTCAGGTCAATCGGACGTGTTTTGGATGGTTTCGGCATCTTTGGTGAAATTTAGAAGTTTCAAAGTTCATAAGCTTGAATCCGAGGTGAATTTGGTGTTTTTGCGTTGTTTTTGGTGCTTCGAAGGCTCGACTAAGTTTGAATAAGGTTAGGGGATGTGTGTGTAGTTTGGTTGAGGTCCCGAGGGTCTCGAGTGAGTTTCGGGTTGTTAACGAATCGATTTTTGGTTTTGAAACTTAGTTGTTTTTGCTGGTGTTGTTGCAGATGAAGTTTGTTCTATGCGTTCGCGGTGGAGTTCCGCGTTCGCGAAGGGTTATGGGGACTGGGGGCTTTTTTCTCTATGCGTTCGCAAAGTGGTGCCGCGTTCGCGTAGGTTTGGCCATGGAAAGGTATGCGAACGGGGGGAGGAGAACGCGTTCGCGAAGAAGAAGGAGATGGTTCAGTTGGGCCCCCATCAGTTGGCCTATGCGTTCGCGGAGGCAGAGTTTGGTAAGCTTTCGCGTTCGCGAAGGCCATTTTGGAGTCAAGTCGCGTTTGGCCTACGCAAACGCGAGGATAGGGCCGTGTTCGCATAAAAGGACCTGGACAGAGTACTTAAGCAGTGGCCTTCGCAATTTTAGGTCTATTTTCACCATTTTTGGACGATTTTTGAAGCTTTTGAGAGGGATTAAAGAGGGAATCAAGGGGAAACACTTGGAGGTAAGATTTTTGACTTCATAACTCGATTCTATGTTGATTTCTAAGTAATTGAACTCGAAATTTGTGGGATTTAAACCCAATATTAGGGGAGTTAGGGCATGGGAAATTGGAGATTTTTATTGAGTAATTGAAGGGGCAATTGTGGTCCGTTTTTTATGTTCTTGGTATGTATAGACTCGTGGGAGGATAAAGATTCCGGTTTTGTGATTTTATCGAATTCCGAGACGTGGGCCCGGGGGTCGGGTTTGGCCAATTTTGGGAATTGTGCCTAATCTTGATAGTTTTCGAATGGGTTTCGTGTCCTTAGCATATTTTGGTGTTATTAATCCGATTTTGATAGACTCGGAGCATTTGGGAGCCGATTTGAGAGGCAATAACATCGCGGAGTAATTTTCGGGCCGGTTTGAAGTAAGTAACGATTGTAACTCTAGACCTGAGGGTGTGAAATCCCAGTATTTCGTATTGTTTTGATAAATGAGGTGATGAACATGTAAGGTGACGAGCGAGTGGGCGTGCACCGTTGGGGATTGTGACTTGGTCCGTCCCCTAGTGACTATTAAACCGCGTATTTGAATTGAAACCTTATGATATCCTGTATTTTAGAGATTTATACTTTATTATGGGTTGTATGCCATGTTTGGGGCCTTGTGCTGTTTAGACCCTCAGGGATAATTTTCCACAATTCTCACACTATTTTTGGTAGAAAATTTATGAACTTAGTCATGCTTTATATTTGTTGTTGTTATCACTGTTATCACACTGTTTTAAAACTCTGAGAGGTATTTTGGGCTGAGTCCCGTGAGTTGAGATGAGTTGCCCGAGTGGCTTGTGAGGATGACTGAGTGAGGCCGAGAGCCGAGTATGTGAGCATAGTTATGGATAGGGTTGCACGCCGCAGCAATATATATATTATATGGATCGGGTTGCACGCCGCAGCAATATATATTATATGAATCAGGCTACACGCCGCAGCAATACAGCGCTTGGGCTGTAGGAGCCCTTCCCGGAGTCTATACACCCCCAGTGAGCGCAGTCGACTATTATATGGATCAGGCTGCATGCCACATCATATGTTATGTGGATCGGGCTGCACGCCGCATCATTTATATGTATTCATGGTACCTGTTGAGTGAGAGTGTTGAGTGTGAGCATTGACTGTGCTAGTGGAGTCATGAGTGACTGAGAGACCTTATTTATGCGTGATACCGCGCCCGAGAGGCTATAAATTGTGAGATCTTTATTTCCACTCATTTTACACTAAGTCTCTTTAATAAACATTGAGTTAATGTTTTACGCAAGTTTTAAATGGAGAAACTGGAGTTTGCAAAGTAATTGCAAAATGTAGACCTCTGCTTTACTCTATTTGTTATCACTGGCACATGTTTTTATGAAATTATCACCTTTAAATGCTCTTCACTGCACTGAAGTCTATAGTTACTTTGGTTACTTACTGAGTTGGCGTACTCAAGTTACTCCCTGCACCTTTGTGTGCATATCCAGGTACCCGGTCTGAGCGCTAGCTGATTTCTTTTCTTCTCGGAGTCTGATAAAGGGTAGAGGTAGCTACTCGACGTCCACAACTAGCCTTCTTTCCTTTCTTAGTTCATAGAATTCTCAGCGATTCCGTACCTGGGCCCAAATTTTCTCACGCGCGGTCGCTCTAACAGTAGGCCAAAACCAGCATTTCCTTAATTTCAAATTTTCATCCAATTTCAATTGTTTCAAGCTCGAGGCCATCGAGAATCCATCCAAACATACCAACGCATCCCAAAACATAACGCGAACCTTCTCGAAGCCTCAAACCATACCAAACAACATCAAAATTACGAATCAATGATTGAAACCTTTCATTAAACATTCAAACTACGACGAACGTGTCTGATTCATACTTAAACATTCCGAAATGAAGTCAAACTCTACGTACAAGTCACAAATCACGACATGAACCTATTCCAAGGCTCAGAATTCCAAACGGACATCGATAACACCAAGTCCACCTCAAACCAAACTTAGGAAATTCTAAAACCTTCAAAATGCCAAATGTCCACAATAAGCGCCGAAATGCTCCCGGGTGACCCGATACTCAACCCGAATATATGCCCAAGTCCAAAATTATCATAAAAATCATCATACGGACTTATTGGACCTTCAAATCCCGATTCCGACGCCGTTTACTCAAAAGTCAAACCTTAGTCAATTCTTCCAACTTAAAGCTTCCGAATTTTGAATTTTCTTTCCAAATCAACTCTGAACTTCCCGAAATTCAATTCCGACCACATGTACAAGACATAATACTTGAAGTGAAGTTATTCAAGGCCTCAAACTGTCGAATAACGCGGTATAGCTCAAAACGACTGGTCGGGTTGTTACATTATTGGGAGTATATTTTTTGCAGAAGCAGATCTAAGATTTGAAATTTATGTATTTTTACAGCAACCTCAAGTTAATATATTATAATAACTTGATTCTCAAACACACACTAATATATATATGTATGTATAAGGTCTGCGCAAAAATTCTTCGCACCACAAGTCTGTTACAAATTTCAACTTTCAAGTATATCTTCAAGCGGTGAGTACAATTAGAATTAATTTTATCTTTAAAAATGTTTGGCAGTTTACGTTCATAATTTTAATATGTCATTACAAGTAAAATATTCTTATATCTGATTTTGCTACCAAAAGGAAATAGACGTATGAGTAAATAAAACTGACAGACCAAAAACAATGATAAGGACTAACAAGAGAAGAGGCTCTAACTGTTTAAAGGTAAAGGAAAGGAAGCTCATGTCGAGTGGCAACCCATGCTATTGCCCTACCATAAGAGATCGACGGATCAAAGTTTGAAAACAGAGCAACTTATTCCATATCAAATTACTAGAAGCAATCAGATTACCCAGGCATTTGAAATAACACTCCAGAAAAATTGGGGCAGATTGACAAGTTTCTAGTCTTAAACAACCGACACTGCGCTTTCAATTAGCAATCCAACTGATTGTTGCATGTTCTAACCTAAGGGCGCCCAAATTGGACCGAACCCTTTGTCGGGCTATGATTCCCTACTTTTGCGTTTTAGTCTTAATCTTACCTCGATGCACATTCATCGGCTTTATTAAATTTCTGATAAAGTTACAGCTACATTGCTATATTTGTTACGTAGACATTGTCACACATCTTCAAAGCTGAAGAATACCCAGATTGTCGGTCATTTCATTTGGCATTAACATAAGCGACCGCAGAATACTTCTGAGCCCAAGTCAAAAGACAAAAGCTCTCCACTCCTGTTTCTTTCGGAGGCAGAATCAAGTTTGCCTCTTTCTTTGCAGAGGTCATCAGATTTATGTAAGTTTCATGGATGGTCATTTAGCTTTGTATTCATTACTTAAAAATACCTTTTCTGTTACACAAAAGTCATTCAACTTTTTTTGTTACGCAAAAGTGACTTTTGGGTAATGAACACAAAATTGAATAACCTTTAAGTAACAAAAAAAGAAAGTGACTTTTAAATAATGAACAAAAGTTGGACAACCAACAATGAAATTTATTAGAATTATCATGAAATCTAAGTTCTACAGTAGAGAACGTCATAATAATAATTGTACCATCAGAGGCTCTTTTAAGTATTATTAAGTACCCACAGAAATGAACAAGTAGGCATCTTAATAGGTTATATGAGTCCACAAACTGTATAGACACCTGGTCCTATATCAGATCCCTTAGTGCTAACTACTGAAACAGTATGTAAATAAGACACAGGATTTTTACGTGGAAAAATCCCAGCTCAAGGGGATAAAAAAACCACGACCTACACTGGTAGGATTTCAACTTCACTAACTTGTAACTACACTATTACAAGTCACTTTGTAATGACTCTATCACAAAGACTTCAATCTCACTAACTTGTAATACACTTACCACAAGCCACATTGTCACTCACTAGTTACAAAGACTTCAACCAATGACTAACTCTAGTCACAACACAAACTCAAGGGGTTTATGATTTTGAGTTTCCTAAAACAAAGCTTCTAAGAACGCAAGATAGGAGTTACAATGAAGCACAAAACACAAGACTACAACTCAACTAAGGACACACATAGACTCATAGTGGAACTGGTCCGTAGTGAAGTTGTCTTATTGTTCTTGACACACTTGTGACTTCAATGATGGATCAGATCTTCAATGCTTGAGAGAATATCACTAAATGCTCAAGTGAGTATATTGTTATCTTACACCATGTTATTATACCTCAATAACATCCCAAGGATGTTGTCCATTCTTAGTTGGTACAAGCCTCTTCCCAATGGGAAGTGACTGCTACACTGTTTCTGCACTGTAGCGTGCACAGTTGCAGGCAGTCACTTTCTGCAGTTGCTTTCCAAATGTAGAGTTGACTTGTACTTTTGTCAGGGAAACACCAAGGGATCATGTTTATCTCATGTGCATGAATGCTTCTTGTGCCAATGGATCTGTTTGTCCTGATGGACCTGGTTCAACTAGGTAGGCATTTTTCAATCTTCAAAACCATGCAGTGACTTGGTTCAACAAATTCCCCCTTTTTGATGATGACAAACTCTGTGCTCAACCATGTACATACTTCAATCCAACATAGACACTTTGTAATGTTTTTAAGCATTTATCATAGAGAGACCAGATTCATTAGGTTATAAATATCACAAAAATTTTGAAGCAAATATCTTTCCCCTTTTGGCATCATCGAAAAGTTGCAAAATGATAAACTTACCAGAGTTATTAATAATTACTCATGGCCATTGAGGCAACTGCAGGTGCAAAGCATGATTAATCATCAAAAGAAACCAATCAAATGTAAACTATTTAAGAAACTGAGACAGAATCAATAATCAAAAAGAAAATTCATTGATTAGATCATAGATCAAGCACCATACACAAAAGGAATTAAAACAATCGCAACCATGAGCAGAACAACAAAAAACATAACAAGATAAAATCCCAAACTGGGCATTGAAGGGGTTTTGGTGGCACTGGACTCCTAAGGTTGGGAAGGGGCAAAGGAGGTTGTGGTCTTGGCTTGAAGAAGGGAGAGCATTTGTTGAAGAACACCCTCATTCTTCTCCTTCTATTTTGCTAATTCAGTTCTGAGAGCATCCCGCTCAGCTTCAACCTCAATAAGGCGAGATTTCAATCGAAGGATCTCTGCATCCTTTATCTCACCTTTCTGCACAAGTGACCTGACCTTGCTATTAACAGGCTGTTTCCTAGATGAACCAGGTTCATCCTCAGGAATATTAACAATAATCACATGTCATCAACTTATTCTTCCCAAAGAAGTCTTTAGTAGTAGCCATTTCGGCTTTCTTCACTGGAACCTTGAAGTGGGCAAGCACATCAGTCAGAATAAATCCATATGGTATAGCATGTGCCTTGGCTCCATTCACAACTCTGTACAAGAGCTGGATGATGAACGCAGGCCAATTGATCTGCTTACCCATGTACAAGCATTCCATAAGCGTGAGTTCTATGCAGCTGGCAATGTCCCTTCGCTCTTGTCTTGGCAACAGGAACTTGATCACAAACTCAAAGAACAATTTGTGCGGAGGTCGCATCTCGCTCTTGAATACTGGCCTGGGCTTAGGTTCTTGTTCATTCTCACAGACTAACCTGGTGATGTTGAGAGCTGAGGACAAACCATCTAGATTATGCCATCCTTGTATAATCATCATAACCCTCAGCAGGGATATTCAGTATCTCCCCCATCTCCTTTGCATCAAACGAGATTTCAACTCCTTGAACCCTGGTAGATACCCTGCCATCCTTGACAACTGCATTGGCCATAAATTCAACCAACTCGTTCCTAGCCAGCCTTCCTTCTAAGTGAAAAACCATGTCCTTCCACCCTTGCACATCCAGGGTATCCATCAGGAAAATCATCCTTGATTCTTAAAGGTCTCTAACAATATTTCCTTTCAAGATCGTACGCTTGCCAAACATGGTGAGTTTGTCAGTCTCTTCACCGAACTCTTCCTCTTCTCCTCCACTCCATTCCTCATCATCAGTAATCTTGAATTTCTTTGACTCAGACCTGGTCCTCTTTGCAATGGTTGAGGGTGTGGCAGACACAAATGCTAACTTCTTGGAAGAAGCTTTAGCTTTCTTGGGTTTAGGTGTCTCAACCACAACTGGAGCAGGCTGCTCCTCATTATGGACCAGGTCCATCGCATCATCATCAATAGGAACTGCCTCAATAGGCTCTCCAATTTTTGCCTTTCCCTTGGCAGCCTTCTTTTTTTTGCTCTCTCTCAGAGCTCTTTCCAAGTCTTCTTCTCCTTTCCTAACAGCACTTCTAGTAGCACGAATCTTTGGGGCAGGAGCATCAACATATAATAAAGCTTTCCTCTTCTTCGGTGGAACTGGGGTATTAGCCTTCTTGGACTTTGGAGTTCTCTTCTTTTTGGGATTATAGGACTCCCCCAACTTCTTCAGCATTTCAGCCAACGTCTCCTCAATAGATGAACCAGGTTCATCTATTGATTGTTGTAGGCTCTCCAGACCTGCTGCTTCTTCCCCCTAAAGCTGTGACTCTTTCCTCATCAATCACAGGAGCGGGGCCACAAATAGCCAGAGTGGCACCGTCCTCCCCAGATCCCCTTACTGAGCTCCATTCTCCCTCTCTCTCAAGGTTTACATTTTTACCAAGTTTTCTCCGCCTATCCGGTACCTCTACATCTATAATAGACCCAACCAAAACCAATTTGTTGTCAGTCGTATCAGTTGCAGACCGAACTTCAAGATTTCCCTGTTCAGTGTCAGATGAACCTGGTGTTTATCCTCATTAGAGGATTTGAAGGATTCACTAGAGGATTCAGAATCTTGGACCTTGCTTGCTTGAAGTATTTCATATAAAAATTTTGCACGAGAACCAGAAGCAACTAATTTGTTGGCCAAAACATTCACTCTACGTGCCCTGGAGGCTGAAGTAGGGTTAGGTGTAGGTTCAGGAGTAGGTTCAAGAACTGGAGGGTTTTGGGGGGTTGAAAATCTGGCTGGAGAATGCCAACTGTATACTGATGGAGAATTAGAACTAGAATCACCGCCCCATAATCAAAGGAGGTGGAGGGAGATGAAGCAGGGGGTGGTGAAGACATTTTTATGAAGAATTTGGAAGAGAAGAAGGTTGATCAGTTTTGGTTTGAGACGAATGAATAACTAGGTTCAACTGTTATGCTTTTGAAGAGGGGAGGTAATGCTGGACTTTTAAAGATGTGGTCATTAATTGTACAACAGGCAGATGTATTAGTCAAGTGGGAGTCTAATCGCTGTAGGAGTGTCATTGATTAGATGGTTAGGATTCCCTAAATCTAGGCTAATTAAGATATGATGGGACTTCTTGAAACAGGTTCATTTTAGGATAAGTACAGAGAATTGGAAATGAACCAAATATAGATATAGTCCTACTCACGTGTGACTATAATTAATTCAAGAAGTGTATGGAGATGAGCACGTACCTTGTCAGTCAGATGAACCAGCAGCGATGAACCAGGTTTATCGTGTTATAGTCTTTAATATGCCTCAATTTACAAAGATAGAAAAATATCATTAGCAACCAGGGAATCATATTAATACATGGCAAGATAGTATGGCAGTAAAATCATGATACTGAGCAATGATTAGTCTGGTTAATTATCTATTTTAGTGTTTCTAGCCAATTTTCTTTTTTTCATTTTTTCATTTTTGTTTTTCAATTAGGTGATCTTAATCATCCCTAATTCAAGCCGGTTTCTCTCAAAATGCTCCCTACTCAGTGCTTTAGTAAAGATATCTGCAATTTGCTTGTCAGTAGCACAAAATTCAATTGAGATCATTCCTTTTTCATAGTTATCCCTTAGGAAATGGTGTCTAACATCTATGTGCTTAGTTCTTTTATGATGAACCGGGTTCTTTGTCATACTAATTGCACTAGTGTTGTCACAGAAAATAGGAATGCATCCAACCTCTATACCAAAGTCTATGAGGTGTTGCTTGATCCATAGCAACTGAGCACAACATAAGGCTGCAACCACATATTCAGCCTCAGCAGTAGACAAGGCTACTGAATTTTGTTTCTTGGTGGCCCAAGACACAAGGCAAGAGCCCAAAAAGTGAGCCATGCCTGAAGTACTTTTCCTGTCAACCAGGAAACCTGCATAATCTGCATCAGCATATCCTACAAGGTCAAAATTACTACCTTTAGGATACCAAAGGCATAAATCAGTAGTGCCTTTCAGATATCTCAAAATTCTCTTCACTGCAGTTAGATGGGACTCCTTTGGATTTGCCTGAAACCTAGCACACAGTCCTACACTGAACACAATATCAGGTCTGCTGGCAGTGAGATATAATAAAGACCCAATCATCCCTCTGTATAGCTTCTGATCAACGGATGAACCAGGTTCATCCACATCTAATTTTGTAGTTGTGGCTATGGGGGTGTCAATTTCTTTTGAGTCTTCCATTTTAAATCTTTTGAGCAATTCCTTCACATATTTTTGTTGATGGATCATTGTTCCATTTGAGTTTTGCTTGATTTGCAAGCCTAAGAAGAAGTTTAGCTCACCCATCATACTCATCTCAAACTCACTCCCCATAAGTTTAGCAAATTCCTTACTCAATTTTTCAGAGGTCGCCCCAAATATGATATCATCCACATATATTTGCACAACCAGGAGATCCTTACCTTTTTCCTTTAAGAACAAGGTACTGTCAATTTTACCTCGTTTGTATCCATGTTCTAGCAGGAATTTTGATAGTCGCTCATACCATGCTCTTGGTGCTTGTTTGAGTCCATACAAAGCCTTGTCTAGTTTGTATGCATGGTCAGGTGACTCCTTGCTTTCAAAACCTGGAGGCTGTTTTACAAATACTTCTTCCTTAAGATAGCCATTGAGGAAAGCACTCTTTACATCCATCTGATGGAGAGTGAATTCCATGTGTTTAACAAATGCTATAAGAAGTCTGATTGCCTCCAATCTTGCCACAGAAGCAAAGGTCTCATCATAGTCAATTCCCTCTTATTGACTATATCCTTGGACAACCAGTCTGGCCTTGTTTCTTGTAACAGTTCCATCCTCATCGAGTTTGTTCCCGAAGACCCATTTTGTGCCAATCACTAATCTATCTAATTGTCTGGGTACCAAGTGCCATACTCAACTTCTTTCAAATTGATTAAGCTTTTCTTGCATGACATTTACCCAGTCAGCATCCTGTAAGGCTTCAGCAATGTTCTTTGGTTCGATCAAGGATAGAAAAGCATCAAACGCACACAGATTTTTCAAAGAGGGTCTTGTTTTGATTCCGGATGTCAAATCTGTTATGCTGTTCTCAAGAGGGTGAGAACTCTGATATCTGTATGGTTTGAGCACCAATTGTTCACTCCTAGATGATCCCATGGTGTCTTGTTGTTGTGGAACAAGATCAAGGCCAAGGTCCATAGTAATTTATTGTTGAATTCCCCCTATCATGTTGCTTGGGGTAGTTGGACTTGGTCCATCACCTGTTCCATCTTCCATATTTGCTTCAATTTGTTCACTGCTTCTGACCAGTCCAAGCTCCTCATCTTCTGGTTCCTGTCTCTCAGAAAGAGTGTTAGTTTCATCAAAAACAACATGCACACTCTCTTCTACACACATAGTTCTTTTATTATATACTTTATAAGCTTTGCTATGTGATGAATATCCCAAGAATACTCCCTCATCACTTCTGGGATCAAATTTACCTAGGGAATATTTGCCATTGTTATGCACAAAGCACTTGCATCCAAAAGCCCTAAGGTGAGATATGTTGGGCTTTCTCCCTTTAAGTAATTCATAAGGAGTTTTCTCTACCAGTGGCCTGGTCATGCATCTATTTATTATGTAGCATGCAGTGTTTATTGCTTCTGCCCAGAAGCTGTGAGGTAGTTTGCTAGAAAGAAGCATGGTTCTAGCCATGTCTTCAAGAGTTTTGTTCTTTCTTTCAACAACCCCATTTTGCTGTGGGGTTCTAGGGGCAGAAAAGTTGTGATTAATACCATGTTCATCACAAAACTCAACAAACTTTGCATTATCAAATTCAGTACCATGATCAGATCTTATTGATGCTAGTTGATTTCCTAATTGTTTTTGAGTTTTTCTAACAAATGAAGTGAACATATCAAATGCTTCATCTTTAGATGTCAGAAATAAGGTCCAAGTGAACCTTGAGTAATCATCAACTAGCACCATTACATATTTCTTACCACCTCTGCTCAATGTTCTCATAGGACCACATAAGTCCATATGAACCAGTTCCAACGTCCTGGTGGTACTGACCATTTTCTTGCTTTTGAATGAGGATCTTACCTGTTTCCCCTTTGCACATGACTCACAAACTTTATCTTCCTTGAACTTAATGTTAGGAAGCCCTACCACTAAGTCCTTAGAGACTAATTTGGCAAGTTGATTCAGACTCGCGTGACCAAGTCTTTTGTGCCAAAGGAAGGGATCACTGTCCAACACACTTAAGCAAGTGAGTTCATTTTTAGACAATGTGGACAAGTCTATGACATAGATGTTATTCAGTCCTTTTCCCTACAAAACAATCTTGTCAGTAAGCAGGTTAATCACAAAACATTTTGTGGAAGTGAAAGCAACCAGGTTGCCTCTGTCACACAATTGTGACACGCTGATCAGGCTATATTTCAAGCCATCTATCAAATACACATGTTCAATGGAACGTGTGTCATCCTTACCTACCTTACCAACACCTATAATTTCACATTTCTTTCCATTTCCAAAGGAGACATTTCCTCCTTTGAGGTTTTCAAGTGAAAGGAACTGTTCCTTGTTCCCTGTCATATGTTTTGAGCAGCCACTATCCAAGTACCAAATTTGGCTGCTTCCTCTCACTTGAACCTACAAAAAAGATCAGGGGTTAGTCTTAAGAACCCAAACTAGTTTGGGTCCTTTTCTTTGAGAGAAAGGATGAATTAAGCTTTTTCTGGACCAATTTGGTAACTAGTTTTTCTTTTTAACAAAACTCTCATTTCTTCGATTGGCCTGCTCTTTTGCAGTACACTCAATTTTGTAATGACCAGTCTTACCACAGTGGGTGCAAATTTTATTCTCAAGAAGAGTCAGATACTTGCTTTTGGGATCCCACTTGGGCAGTTGACTTCCAAAGCCAAGTCCTCTCTGGTTGCTACTATGGTTTTCTTGAAGTCATGTCAAGGCATAAGAGGATTTATTCCATTTACAAGTTCGATCTAACTCATGTTTGACTTTACCAAGTTCTTCTTTAAGTGTCCTTATTTGTTCATCCTTGGTATGCATCTTATCTTTTAGTTTTCCCATATTTTCTTCTAACATGGTATGAGAATGATCAACAATCTTTTTACTGGATCCTAGCTTTAACTTTAAATTTTCAGATTTTAGCTCTAGAATCTCAGTTTCAAGTGGATGAACCTGGTTCATCAGGACAGTGTTTTTCTTTTCAGATTCACTTACTCTGATTTCCAGGTTCATGCATTTTGCTTTTAGCATTGCACGTTCTTTAGAGAGTTGTTCTTTCTCTTTGGTTGATTCTTCAGAATCATCTATGAAATCCAGTAGCAACTCAGAGAGTTTCTCTTTAGATAGGAACTTTATTTTGTTTTTGAGATGAGAGATACTTACCTCTGGTTCTTCATATGATTCCTCATCAGATTCTCCAATTGCAATGAGCATCTGTTCTTCAATCTCACCATCTTCTGAGTCTTCATCTGAACTTTTACCCCAAGCAGCAACCATAGCTTTTGTTGTGGTTTTCTTGGGTTGGACCAGGTCCTTCTTCCCGTTCCTTCTTTCAAATCTCTTCTTTTTCCATTCCACTTCCCACTGAGGACAGTTCTTGATATGGTGGTCAGTCATTCCACACTTGTAGCATCCCTCGTTAGTTGTCCTTTTTGGAGCTTTTGCTTTGTTGTAGTTTCCACCTCTAGAGATGCCCTTCTTCCTTATGAGAAAGTTTCTGAATTCTTTGGTAATCATGGCCATCTCATATTCTTCCAGATCTGCTCCCTCAGTGATTCTCAGTGCTAGACTTTTTTCCTTCTTTGGAGCATCCATTTTCATTGTCTGCCTTCTGAGTTCATAGGCAATAAGGTTTCCAATTAGCTCATCCAATTTGAGAGTTGCCATATTTTTGGATTCCTGGATAGCAATGATTTTACTTTCCCAGGAAATTGTTAAGACCCTTGTCAGGATCTTCTCTAACCCGTCCTCTTCAAGAATGACTCTACCAAGAGACTTAAGTTCATTTGTCAAAGTTGTGAACCTTAAGTACATCTCTTGGATTGTCGCTCCTTCTTTCATAGTGAAGTTTTCATACTGAGAGTATAGTAGAGTACCTCTTGATCTTTTCACCTAAGTGTTCCTTCATGGGCTACTTGTAAGGTATCCTAGATTTATTTGGCAGTGGTGAAACTTTGAATCCTACTATACTCGTTTGGACCTAGGCCACAAACTAGCCACTTTTTGGCCTTAGAATTTTTCTCTCATTTCTTTAGATCCTCAGCAATGCAGTCAACCCTAATTTTTGGTACATCTACTCCTTCAACAGTCTTCTTCATGGTGGCTAGAGGACCATCAGTGACTATGTCCCAAAGCTCATAGTCTTCTCCAATCAAGTCGTGCTTCATCCTGTTCTTCCACCAAGAGTAATACTGGACATTAAAGAGTGGTGGCCTTGCAGTTGATTGACCCTCCCAGTTTCCAGGTGGTGCACTAATTTGATTTTTTCCAAGGTGTTAGCCTTTTCAAGGATAACCTGCTCTGATACAAATTGATGTTTTATACGTCAATACCACACAATAGGGGGGGTGATTTGTGTGGTGTCCAATTTTCGAGTGCAGTCTCTATAGAAGAACCTGGTTCTTTTTGGTGTTACAACTTCTACTGTTTGCGTAAAAGTAATTGCAGAAATTAAAAAACAGCAATTGTACGTGGAAAACACCTGGCTCAAAAGGTGAAAAAACCACGACCTACTTCCCAGTAGGATTTTTCCAAACTCTTCACTACAACTCTGAGCCAAACAGAATTTACAAAATAAACTCTTTTGTAAACCTAAGGATTAACTCTAACCCTTTGTGGCAAACTAGCCTCTAGCTAATTGCGACAATCTTCAAGTTAACTCTAACTTGAACAGTGCGTACCTATTACAATTGCTTCTTGATAAAGCTGAAAGATACAATATGAAGTCACCTACTACAACCAACTAGACTCAAAAGGACAACATATGGAACTTGTTCTTCTAGCTGGTTCAAGTAGCTTTTGTGTCGCACAAGGATTCTGCTTGGAAATTTTATTTGGTATTTGCTTTCAGTTCTTGTTTCACTTTTGTTTTGTGCGATAATTCTTCAGCAGGAATGCTTCAATATTTTATAGCGCAAGTAGTTGAGATGTTGTTGTTTAGTTCTAGTGCAACTCTTCCTTGGTGGAAGAGTTTGTGTTCATCTCAACTTCCTTGATAGTTTCTGTCCAAACTGAATTCGAAATCTATCTTCTTATCAATTTGCAACCTTTTCGCTTTAGGAGACAACCTCTTAGTTCACAGATCATGTTTATCTCATGTGCATGAATGCTTCTTGTGCAAATGGGTCTGTTTGCCCTGATGGACCTGGTTCAACGGGGTAGGCATTTGTCAATCTTCAAAATCATGCAGTGGCTTGTTTCAACATCCCTTCACACGGAACTTGGAGAACTTTCCCCAATATTGAAGCGTCAAGCACAATGTCAACTCCATTTAATAGCATACAGATATGGTCCCCTTCAATAGTGAAGAGAGTTGCATAGAAGTTTTGCACCTCATCTTCATATACCTTAGGCACATCCTCCTTAAACAAATGACCTCATTGCTGGAATTCCACCATCTCCAGAACTTGCCTCATTCCTACCATCTCTAAGATTTCCGGGTCAAACATACGACCCAATAAGACTTTCTGAGTTCTCAATCTCTTCTGCCCAAGTCCACCATCACTTGGTATGGTCTTCATTGAACGTCCTCCCACAGTTTCCCACTTTCGTTTTCTAGACATTTCAACAGACTTACCTTTCCCACTCGCAACAGCCACAACATCACCTTCGGACAAATCTTTCTCAACCACAACCTTCTTAGATTTACCACCACTCTTCACAAATGTTCCACTTTGTTTTTCCATAGCTTCCTCAGAAGCTCCAACACAGACTTTTGGACCTTTGTAGATCTTTTCACTAAGGAACTAGGTTCCTCTACAACATCTTCATCAACCTCAAGCACTGGAATGTTTTTGTCATCCACAACTTCCCCTTGTTTCATCAACCTCTTCTTCTTTTTCTTAGTGCTCCTCTTACTCTTCTGCAAACTAGACTCAAAAGCCTTTTTCTTATGCAACGGGGTAGTTGGTCGCTTGGAATAAGACTCAGGAGTGACTGCTGGATTTCGTATTTTAAAACGGGCACTAAGAACCATGTCATCTTCATCATCTTCATAAAAAGGTACCTCAATAGGAGGAATGGACTCCAAGGGCTTAGTGTAGAAAATGGACTCCTGGTTTGTTTCCTCTGAAGGAGAGTCAGGTTCTCCAACAAGTTTTTCTGGGGCCTTGTCATGAACTGGAGACTCAAAAAGCACCATGGTTCCATCATCCCCTAAAATGGATTTTCTTCCCCCTGAGACTCAGGTAGAGGGGAGAGTCCTCCACTCATAAGACTTTCAGCAGCGATAGCCACGATGTGTTTCACCGCTTCCTTTTCTAGTGACTCCATGGGAGTCACTAAGTCTAGGACGGAGGAGTTCAGGTATTGATCGTGATCTTCCTCATATACCTCTGACTCTTGAGGGTAGCATTTTCAAAAATTTCCTCGGTTTGATCAGAAGGAAGAGGAGAAGTAGGGTTACCATTTGGGGAGTCGGAAGTTTCAAAACTTGGAAGTGAAGCAGGGTTTGGTGGAGGAGTAAGTGAGGCAGGAGATGAAGAGGAAGCGGGTGTGGGTACATTGGTATCAGGGGTAGTGGAGGAGTGAGGTTCTGGTGGTGATGCTAAGGAAAGTGGAGATATGGGAGTGGGGAAAAAGGCAATTCCATATGTGATGCAATGCAATGAGGATCCGAATAGCTTCCATGCGAGCAACTGGGGAAAAAGTCTCATCATAATCGATCCCTTCTCCTGATTGTATCCTTGGACAACAAGCCTTGCTTTGTTTCTTGTAGTATTTCCTTGTTCCTCCAGCTTATTCCTGAATACCCACTTGGTCCCTATGATGGTTCTGTATGAGGTTCTATGTACCAGGTGCCATACCTTGTTTCTTTCAAATTGATGTAGCTTTTCTTGCATAGTCGTAATCCAGTCTGCATCCTTCAAGGCTTCCTTGATATTTTTGGGTTCTATTTGGGATAGAAAGGCTGAGAATGCTGGGGAATTTTTGGTTTTTGATCTTGTCTGGACTCCAGAATCAAGGGGGGTGATTATATTATCAAGTGGATGGGAGCTTTTGTGTTTCCAATTTGGGACTGGAGTCTGATTGGTAGAGAAACTGGGTAAATCAAATGGGTTTCCCTGCACTCCTCGTTCTACTACCTGTGGAGTGCCTTGCACTGCATCTCCAACTCTTTCTTCAGCTTCAGTGGTATTGATTGGGGTACCAGGTTCCTCTTGAGAAGTGGAAGGGGATGTCATATTGTCTTCACTTGCCTCCTTCATCTGACTCATCATAACAGCTTTGCCATTTGAAACATCAGATATTTCGCCAGGAACCAATAATGGTTCATTGTCTTGATCATCACTGTTTCCTTCCTTGTTAGAAGAAGGTGTCTCATTAAATATCACATGAATACTTTCTTCCACACTTTGTGTCTTTTTGTTGTAGACTTTGTAGGCTTTGCTTTGAGAGGAATATCCCAGAAAGATTCCTTCATCACTTTTTGCATCAAACTTCCCAATTCGGTCCTTCCCGCCGTTGAGATGAGTTGTTGACATCCAATTTTGTCTGTCCTTTCTTCCAATTATTTTCTTGAGCTTTTAAGTTATTATTAATTTATATACTTTACTTTTACTACTACTATTATTATTGTTCTTATTGTTATTGTTATTGTTATTGTTATTATTATTATTATTATTTTCTAAATATTCTTGTTGTTGTTATTATTGTTGTTATTATTGTTGTTGTTGTTGTTGTTGTTATTGTTGTTGTTGTTGTTGTTATTGTTGTTGTTCTTCTTGTTGTTGTTGTTGTTGTTGTTGTTGTTGTTGTTATTGTTGTTGTTGTTATTGTTGTTGTTATTATTATTATTATTATTATTATTATTATTATATCATTATTATTATTATATCATTATTATTATTACTGTTATTATTATTATTATTTTCTAAATATAATTCTTATCGCAATTATATAACTTTCTTTATTTTGGAGAAATAATAATATTTCTTTCATCCTACACTTTATAAAATATTTGCTCTAATAATATTGTGACATTTTATGTAATAGTTATTTTGTAGTATCTCATAGCTATTTATTAAGTTGCAAGCAATTATAATCTGGTTAAGGCTATTACATGCTTTAATTAACTCATGAGAATGTTGTTCTATTTAGAAAACCAATAAATTAAATGAAAGAAATAAGAAGTCCACAAAATTCAATCCTTACTGGCCCAAAACTATATTAAATCAGCCCAAAAAATATTAGCCCATGTCTCAAACCCTTTTCTAGATTCTTCCACCAAAATATCTCTCTTTTGGATTTAAGAAATTCCATTCAATTATAATAAATTTACTCTTCAATTCCAACGCCAGACTTTGACCCCTTACTAAGGCTGGCATGTGGGTCGGGCCTGACCCGGGATCGGACCAGGCCTGCAGCCCATGTGAGCTTGTGGGCTAAACGGGCCGGCTCGTGGCGGGTTCGGGCTTGGCGGGCCTCAGAGCCCATATGGGTGGGCCTTTGGTTTGGAATCGTGAGCCCGGGACCGACAGGCGGGCCAGGGCCGGTTCAACCGGGCCATACGGGCCCAACGACTCTTTTTTTTAAAAAATAAAACAAATTCAACTGTTAGAATTTTAAAATCTAGCCGTTGACCCTTTAATTTAGCCGTTTGACATTTTTAAAAATAGTCATTTGGCCCCCAAATTTTATATTAACCCCAAACTTTTTATAATTATACTTTTTTCCTATTCTCAACTATAAATACCCCCTCATTCTTTCATTTTTACTCACAAAATCATCAATCTCTCTCTAATTTTCTTCTATAATTGCTTACTTTATTATTGCATTTTGTGAAAAATTGTGAAGTTGGTGCATTGAAGTATTCAAGTCTTCAACATTATACAATTTTCAAGAAGTTGTTCGTCAATCCGGTAAACTCGTTTCAACTCTTAAGTTTTAATATTATAGTTTTGTTTGTTTAATTTATTTTCCTTATAATTAATATGGACTTTTCTTTGAAAAAAATGTTTGGTGGTAAGGAAAAATCTAAAATTGGTGAATCTAGTAGGCAAGCTACTACTACTCCCCCGGCTCCGGCTCCCCGACCAAGACCTGTTACCCGTCCTCCTCTACCTATTATTCTTGATAGTGATAACCCTTGTTTTCAATTTACCGATAGTCAATTTATACATGATATTACACCAGGTTCACAATTAAATGATGAATATATGAATACTCTTTATGGTAATCCAACTATCGATGAAAATGATGAGGAAAATGATGATTTAGATGAAACGCAACAGGATTTAAATGATACACCTACTAGTCCTAATATTAACCAAACTGATAATAATTCAAATGATGTCTCGGCCGACCCTCCTGTAGTAACTCTTACTTTTAATAGAAAACCTTCTAAACGGTGCGAAACATCTCTTATTTTGCACTTTTTTACTCAACTAAGAGATCAAAATAAGGCTAAGTGTAAAACTTGTGGGCTCTTGATGGCTCATAAATTTACTGGAGAACGTGGCGGTACGGGTAGTTTGATTAGACACATGCTGAAACACCCTAATGATAAAGCTAGATATCTTCAAATGAAAGCTAGGCAAGAGGGGACAAGTGTAGGTACTCAGGTTAACCCTAGTACCATGTCAAATCTAGTTCAACCGGGAATGAACACTGTTAAGGTGACACTTTATATTACGATCCAAATAAAGATCGTGAAGAATTGGCAAAAATGGTTACTGTTATGTGCTTACCATATAGTTTTCCCTCTAACCCTCACTTTGTCCATTATATTAGAAGAATTTTTAATCCTACTTATAAAGGATGGCCTTGCACAACCGTAAATGTTACGCCTTATTCCGAAGATGTTACGCTTTGCAGTATTAAGTTACGACGATATTGCACCCTGAAGTATTGTACGTTAAAATTTCGCCTTCAGTTAACCGATGTAGACTCGGGGATGAGATCATCTTGACGTTAACGTACTTACGCTATTTATAGCAAGCAAGAAATAAGTGTCATGAAGGATAAAGGGTATACGAAGTAAAGAAAACGAGTTTCGGTTGAAAGTGGCCAATTTGGGATAAATTACGGGTTGAGCGATATGACCCGATAATTATGAATAGTACCATGAAAGGTACCATATGACCACGGTAGTATAATATATAAAGTATATTAAAAATAAATAAAATTTTAAGTGATTTAAGATAATTTTTAAATTATATGGGCAATTGATTAATTTCCGGATAACGGGACATGATCCAGTTAACTAATAAATGAATAAAAATTTATGAAATTACACCTCCCCAAAACATGGCACAAAGCCACAATGGCTAAGAATTACTCTTAGTCATTTATGCCATGTGTCTATTTATAGTCAAATTAAAATTTAACTAACATAAGACTTGAATAGAATATAAGTCTTATCTATCATTCATTCTTAGGTTCAAAGACATTAGAGAGCAGAAGCAATTCCTTCAAAAAGTTAGAATACATTAGAGAGCAGAAGCTAATACATTTCATAACTCATTTTGATATATCATCTTTCTTCAAGAAAAACGTTAGAAACAGAAGCTAATTTTCATTCCAAAAAAAAAAATAACAAAAGCTTCCAACGAGAATTTGTTGGAATAGTAGAAACGTGGAGTTCTGCGGTGAAATCTTCGCCAAGAATAGTATACAGAGTTTTTCCTATTCCAGGTATGTTAAGGCTATCCCTTCTTTGTTTTGGCATGATCCATACAATATGAACGAAATGTGCAAATGCACAAATTCCATAAATGACTATATTCATAGAAGTATTAGCTTCTATGTTCTTGAATTTCCGCGTGCCATAAAATTTTATCATCTGTTCATGGGTCTCAGAAAGATATGAAAGTTGAAAAGAGTTTACTTTATGATATTACTCAAAGGCAAAATGGTCTTATGAAGCTCCGAAAGATTTTATTAACGTACTTTTCATGCATTGCATTCATGTGCATTGACCCATGACCAGATGACGTTATATACGCGTATATATGTAAATATATGTATATGGGATATGGGAAAAGGTTACGGCGTTATATACGCACCACCACATCAGCTGGTATATGATGATGATGTTGCCCACAGTGGCTGAAATATGATTCAAACGGCGTTATATACGCGTATATATGTATATATATTCAAACGGTATTATATACGCATATATATATGTGTGTGTGTGTGTGTGTGTGTGTGTGTGTGTGTGTGTGTATGGGATATGGGATATATATATGATGATGATTTTGGCCACAGTGGCTGGTATGATATGATGGGATGCCCTCAGAGGCTGATGATGTTATGAAAAATATACCTATGCACGACATGACATTTATACGCATATGCATGACGCTAAAAGTAATTTATCATTTACAGAGTTATCCAGACATACAAGTTGAGTCAATTACTCTATATTTCTTCCATGTCTCTTATGTATTTATTTATGTGCCTTACATACTTAGTACATTATTCGTACTGACGTCCCTTTTGCCTGGGGACACTGCGTTTCATGCCCGCAGGTCCTGATAAACAGGTCGAGAGCCCTCCAAGTAGGCTATCAGCTCAGCAGAAGATGTTGGTGCGCTCCATTTGCTTCGGAGTTGCTCGTTTGATTAGTATGATTTAGACACGTATTGTTTTGTAAGGCGGGACTCTGTCCCGACCTTTATGATAATTATGTACTCTTAGAGGCTTGTAGACATATGTCGTGTATATAGAGGATTGTACGGCCTGACCGGCCTATGTTATGAGTTTATAAAGGATCATTTTGGCCTATTAGGCATGTATGTCATGTGTATGTAATGATGTAATAAGAAAGATACGTTACGTTGGTACTCGGTTGGGTAAGGTACCGGGTGCCCGTCGCGGCCCACCGGTTTGGGTCCTGACAAAAGTGGTATCAGAGCAGTTCTGTCCTAGTAAGTCTACAAGCCGTGTATAGTAGAGTCTTGTTTATGGGTGTGTCGTACACCACACTTATAAGCAGGAGGCTACTGGGCATTTAGGATTTTCACTCTTTAAACTTACTCTAGATCGTGTGGTAGAGCTCACTTATAAGAATTCAAATTCCGAAATTCTATTTTTATTCGTAATAAGACGATGCCTACGTTCAGAAAGATGATCGATAAGAGATATAGTTGTGGAAGTGTTGAATTAGAGGAACTCGACTTTGTATCATGCTTATGATAAGTAAGTATGAGGTCTTCAGCAGATCATGTGCGTACTGAAAGGTGCAAGCCTCTTGATAAGGAGCCTTAAGGCAAGAATGCCTATCCACCTCTATGGCGAAAGACAATGAGAGATTACGAAGATAAATACAAGTTTCAATAATCAAAAGAAGCAAGACGAAGAAGGGTACGAGCGTTTATAATTGAGGCAGAGGAACATAAGCTTTTTGAGTTATATTCAATAGTAACAGGGGTATGTACAATTGGTCACACCCATTTCAGTTATGCCCTATGGGGGCTAATAGGTGTAGATTAAGAAGAGGACGGGATATCACGATCCGGATGGGGTTAGAGTGGCCCAAAATAGTGAATGGATTGTTTGCTTTTGTTTGCATTTCCGAAGGGTATTACAAATGTGCCAATAGATTTTCTTGTGAGACACCCAGATGGTGCACCCTAGAATATTACGATTAGATGTGAATACTAGCATTCAGAAGATAGGCACTGAAAGCCTGGATGGGATAAATATTACCTTAAGTGTGAATCTCATCCCTAGTAGAGCGAGGATGTTGAGCAACCCAAAGAGCCATAGGATGGAGCAAAGGGAAGCTAAAAGCGAAAGAATGTCATATTGAAGTTTTCACAAGAAAACGGATATGCAAATATATTAGCAGATGAATGAGAAGAGAGATAAGGAACCATTATGAATAAGGTGTGATACATGGATGAAAACGGTTATATCCTCATTTCGAGAAATAAGAGACGAACTTACGCTATTTGTAGGATGGCCTTGCACAACCGTAAATGTTACGCCTTATTCCGAAGATGTTACGCTTTGCAGTATTAAGTTACGACGATATTGCACCCTGAAGTATTGTACGTTAAAATTTCGCCTTCAGTTAACTGATGTAGACTCGGGGATGAGATCATCTTGTTGTTAACGTACTTACGCTATTTGTAGCAAGCAATAAATAAGTGTCATGAAGGATAAAGGGTATACGAAGTAAAGAAAATGAGTTTCGTTGAAAGTGGCCAATTTGGGATAAATTACAGGTTGAGCGATAGTACCCGATAATTATGAATAGTACCATGAAAGGTACCATATGACCACGGTAGTATAATATATAAATTATATTAAAAATAAATAGAATTTTAAGTAATTTAAGATAATTTTTAAATTATGCGGATAATAGATTAATTACCGGATAACGGGACATAATCTAGTTAACTAATAAGTGAATAAAACTTTATGAAATTACACCTCCCCAAAACGTGGCACAAAGCCACAATGGCTAAGAATTACTCTTAGTCATTTATGCCATGTGGCTATTTATAGTCAAATTAAAATTTAACTAACATAAGACTTGAATATAAGTCTTATCTATCATTCATTCTTAGGTTCAAAAACATTAGAGAGCAGAAGCAATTCCTTCAAAAAGTTCAAATACATTAGAGAGCAGAAGCTAATACATTTCATAACTCATTTTGATATATCATCCTTCTTCAAGAAAAACGTTAGAATTAGAAGCTAATTTTCGTTCCAAAAAAAAAAATAACAAAAGCTTCCCACGAGCATTTCTTGGAATAGTAGAAACGTGGAGTTCTGCGGTGCAATCTTCGCCAAGAATAGTATACAGAGTTTTTCCTATTCCAGGTATGTTAAGGCTATCCCTTCTTTGTTTTGGCATGATCCATACGATATGAACGAAACGTGCAAATGCACAGATTCCATAAATGACTCTATTCATAAAAGTATTAGCGATGTCTATGTTCTTGAATTTCTGTGTGTCATAAAATTTTATCATCTGTTCATGGGTCTCAGAAAGATATGAAAGTTGAAAAGAGTTTACTTTATGATATTACTCAAAGGCAAAATGGTCTTATGAAGGTCCAAAAGATTTTATTAACGTACTTTTCATGCATTGCATTCATGTGCATTGACCCATGACCAGATGGCGTTATATACGCGTATATATGTAAATATATGTATATGAGATATGGGAAAAGGTTACGGATTTATATATGCACCGCCACCTGATCAGTTGGTATATGATGATGATGTTGCCCACAGTGGCTGAAATATGATTCAAACGGCGTTATATACACGTATATATGTATGTATATTCAAACGACGTTATATACGCGTATATATGTGTAACGACCCGGTCTGTCATTACGTTAAACCTGCATTATAATTGTTGCTATTGACTTACTATAGATCGTTTATTTTTTTATTAATGTGTTAGAGTTGATAGGCTTGGAATCGGAATGGTTAAATGAGAATTCAGGCACTTAGTCCTTAAGAATAGACTTAAAATGGGCGAGGATGAGTGTTACTATGAGGAATCAAGCCTTGAACATCTGCCAACCGACTCCATGAAAATTTCGGATGCCAACAAGAATATGGAACTTGAGTCAACCGTGGTGATTGAAAATTTGGTTGAGTTTGGCTTAATTCCGGGGGAAGATGAGGATGTAAAAATCGGGAAAAATTTGCAAGAAGGGACTTTGAAGGCACATTCCAAGCATTTCTCAACTTTGGAATTGTGTGGTGAAACGGAAGTTGAACTACATGAGTCCTTGGAGTATTGCGAGGAGGAAAATTTCGTGCCATACATCTTGCAATTTGAAGAACAAAGAAGACAAAATGACATTCCTCACATACGGGCCAAGAAATGCAAAATGAAGAAATTAAGGCTTGGCTCAGTCATTTTTCTACCACCCCCCATCGCCCGTGGTCATAAGCTTGATTCCAAGCTAGGTTCCCAGTTCAGATCGTCAAAGTGGCGAGAAAAGTGGTAAAAGTTGACTTGCGTCGTGCCACGACGTTAAATGCGGCGCTTGGTGGGAGGCAACCCATCGTGGTTCAAATTTTTTTTTTTGAGTCACTTTTGAATTTTTTTTTTTTTTTTTTTTTAAGAATAGCTTCTTATATTATTTCTAACCAATCAGCCAAGTTTCCCTTTTTTTTTTGGAGATGATTTGAGCAGGTTTAGGACACCGGGGGGCCAAACGCAGTGCAAAGACGGCACACAAATACTACTGGGCAACACTGCCCAAGTATGCGATGACCCCAGGCCATTCTTCCAATACAGTCTGCTAGTCTGATGCAGACCTCAGGGAGACCCTCAAACTTTGATCTTTTATTTTGATATTGTGCAGTGAGGTCACTGCACTATTTAACGTTGGGGGTGGCATGTGCATATTTGTTGTTTCTATACATTGTATCTATCTATGACTTGGGTGATGACATTGTTATGTTCCCTTGCCGGGATTTAGTGTTATTGATAGATATGATGTACCCTTGCCGGGCTTGGTATGATTTGGTTTAGCTGTTTTAGTAGTTGATGTTATCTTTAACTTTTAGCTTCTTAATTTCATTTTTAGTAGTTAGTTCATTTCATTTCCGTAGTAATAA
>MDKH01119942.1:0-26593 GCA_005239495.1 Nicotiana undulata
TGACTACAATATATACAGGGTCTCAGTCTAAATGAAATGGACAGAGAATATAACAAAAGAACTACAGGGTGCTGCTAGGAAGTCGCCGATAAAGCAGCTCACCGTGAAGTATCACCACGCTATCAATATCTAGCACCGGCCTGATAATCAGACGTACCAGCCTCCATACATGTACAATCAAGTACAGAAAAGAAAAGAAAGTACACCATGAGTACATATTAAAAAAATATGTACCCAGTGAGTATCCTGCCTAAACTCGAAGAAGTAGTGACGAGAGGTCGGCTCGATACTCACTAAGGTCCAACAGTTAACATATGATAAAATATAATGAAATACAGTAAGCATGTCGGGGAAATAAGCAACAAGTATATATATCGAGGGCAGAAACCCAACCAAATACTGAACTAAACAATAAAAGCACTTTCAAGGGTAAGACCACCGAACGATACAATATTCACAAATTCTTAGATCCGCCGTGGCGTACGGCCCGCTCCCATAAGGTACCTTCTACACTCGCCGTGGCGTACGGCCCGATCCCATATTCATTTCAATTTATTTTCAAAATTGTCGTGGCGTACGGCCTGATCCCATATATTTCATAATTTCTCAACACTGTCGTGGCGTACGGCCCGATCCCATATACATATCACAATTACTTCTCAACATTGTCGTGGCGTACGACCCGATCCCATATATATTCAATTACTTTCAACACTGTTGTGGCGTACGGCCCAATCCCATATATCTTCAATTACTTACTTTCCACAATAAATTCCTTGCCATTCAACAATTTTTCCATAAAGCCTCAAAGAAATTACACTATACAAAACATAATTTCATAGTACATATGGCGTCACAATAAATCATATAATGCATTACAAGACAAACATATCAGGCATTACGAGAAAAACATATAAGGCATGATGTGGGCCTAACTACCCGGACATAACAATAATAGCCGCTACGTACGGACTCTCATCACTTGGCGCGTATGTAGCCCCCAAACAATTTACATATAGCATATACATCACCTATGGGGACAATTTCCTCTTACAAGGTTAGAAAGGAGACTCACGTCGTGTCAAATCTACCCCTTGGACCACAAGTTGTGCCTAAAACTCCGAACTCTACACCCGAGGACTCGCAACTAGCCAAAAGGTATACAATAACATCAATGCATGCACAATGCGGGAAATTACTCTAGTTATTTACTAAAATCGCTATTCTTGAAGAATTTCCATATTCCAACCCCGGTTCCGCATGTTCAAATTCCGAAAATTCTCGAAGGGATCACTCACCCATAGCCTAAGGATCATTAATGTGTGATTTCTACTTAAATTCATGGCCTAAAACGGATAATCACAAAATCCTCAAGAACACTATTACTACCTAATTCTATGGTTTTACATAATTTAATAGTGAATTTAACTAAGAATTAATGTTTGAAACTAGTAAAACTATGGAATTTACTTACTTAGGCCTAAGTGCATAACCTCAAAGTGAGGTTTGATCAGCATACACTCAAAACGCACTTAGGCTTCGAAGATGTTGAGGCGAAGGAGTATTTGGGGAAGTGTGCACTTGGAGACACATTCCGACCTTGGTTACCAGTGATTCAAATTGGTCCACCACCACCATGGATTAACGCTGGGGTTCCTATCCACCGGAACACTATAAGTTTCAAGGCGAAGGGCTGGCAAATCTTAGTCTACAAAAGACTGAACCACAGCCAAAATCATATTGTCCTTCTGATTCCTCGGGCAGTTTTGGTTGCTTCTATTATGGTCGTGTACCCTATAAATGTGGGCGTCGTGATGTCAGCCAACATCTTAGTGATTGATTGGCAAGATGACTCGTCCTACCTGTATCGAAACACTATTACAGAATATCTCACAAATGCAAAGGTAGATCCGAGGGATTATGACACAAAGGTGAAGCCGAATATGCCTTTTACTTGGAATTCACTAATTGATGCGAACAATCCGAAGAATAATGTTGTGCCTCCTAACTCTGCGGGCCATTCTGATGGGCCATCTATGGTAGCTGTTGAGGCAGTTGATGTTCCATCTACTTTAGTTGAGCCTTCCTCCAATGTCGCAGCTATGCCTCCGCTCTCCTCCACATCCCCTACTGTAGCTTCTACTACAACTCCCATCTCTCCTTTGAAGCCAGTGCACGTGCCTCCTCTTCAACTATTTGCACTGCGAGTCCTAAACATTGGCGAGTCTCAACAACTAGATACAGACAGCTACTATAAAGTTGTTCGACTTGTCCAATATTGTTGTAGCATAGTGCACCTCACATGCATCACATGTTCCTTTCGACATTGAGGAGACATTGAAGAAAATTATGGAGAACCAGAAGACTATTATGGACACTTTGGTACAACATGGGTTGGTAATTAAAGAGTTCAGAAAGGAGGTAAAGTAGATGAGAAATTCCTAGGCCAACAAGAAGTCACTGAACAAGCTCCGGAGATAGGTGACCAGGCTTGCTACAGCCGGAGATCTCCCCTTTGACATGTTGTTTGACACACACCATTCCAGCCTAGATCCCACAAAATCATATGCACCGGTGGAAACAGTTGGCAGATCTGACGAGCCAGACTTTGCTGCCGACACTATTGAGGCAATGCACCAGATGTTTGCCAACCCAGCCACACCTAGAGTTGAGGATGATGAGATTCAGTTGGATTATCCTAAGGGCAGTGACATTGATGGGGACATATAGATGTCAAAAGAGCCAACCCATATTAACGTACGTTGGATCATGCCATAAGTTAGTCGACGTAAATCTGAGAAGAGATTATCTTTGATATGATAAGAAGTTAATCCTATTGGTCTTAAATGATACAAGGGTGTATAAGGGTGGTTAACAAGTATTAGAAGTTAAACAAATCAATGATGTTATAACCCGAATTTTTGGGTAAACCTAGGCGTGCAAATATTCTCAAGAGGTTGTGTTTTAATTTATTTGAATCACTTAATATCCGTATCGTAAGTCATGAAGTCAAACGAGTTATGAAATAAAAGTCGACAAAAGTTGTCGCAACTTATGTTCATAATTTTACTCAAACTTTAAGTCAAATATTACTAAGCTTTTCTCCTAATTTACTATGATTTACGGGGTGTTCTACCCAGTGAATAGAAGATCTATGAGTCTATTTTCCAACACTTTAATCTATTCGTCAATAAAAGCTTGGAGTATAGAGATATTTGCCTTTTCGCGAGACTGCGCAAATTGGCAAGTGACAAATAGGTGCATCACCTACTTGCCAAAATGAGAGGACACGGTTAAAAGCTCCAAAGTGGGAAAAGAGGGGACATTTAAGGTCTTACACACTCACTTAATTCACTCATATTTAAGACCATGAAAATCATATTTAACCCCTACAACTCCTCCCCAAAACATTTCCACATAGACTCTAGGATGTTACCATGTGATTCTAGTGCCGAAAAGCCCCGACAGCTTGCTAGTTTCTCTTTCTCCTTCTTGTAGCTGCGTTGAGGAACTGATTTTTGATAAAGAAGGACCGGGTTTCTTGTTTCATACTCAGTACAAGGTAAGGTTATTCTTCTACTTCCATATCTATGCATTTGCGAGTTATAACTCGATCGTAAAGACTAAACCTAGCGAGTTTCGAAAGAGTGGTATGTTGTTTGTTGTTGTGTCATGGTTGGCTGGTTGTGAACTTATTTTTAAGTTAAATTCATGGCTTGTTTATTGGATAATGGGCTTAACTATTTAACTTTAGTTGTGTTTCTCAATTTGAACTAAAAGACAAGTCGAAACGTGTTTTAGTAAACTGAGTTGCTGAACAATTTGAGTTGCTGAACTTGTGGGACTGTATTGTGGGCTATTTCGTGTTGCTATTGGGTTGTCTCTTTTTATACTATTTTTATGGATTTTATAGGATAAATGGTTTGGATAAACACCACATAATGGCAGGGTGGTTTTCTAGTCGTTCGTTGTAACATTTTTGGATTGTTTGACACTATTATGGTTGTCGTTTTGTGTATGAAGCGATAGGGGTATGTTGGATGTTTGGTGATTTTTTTTACTTGTGTGAATTCATATATATAGGGGAGGTGTTTTCCGTTTCATCGTAAAATAGGTTGTGGTAGATACATACTAGTTACGACGCTTAAACGATAACGATAGTGTCATTTCTATTATTGTAGACTAAGGAGTCGTGACATTTGCATAGCTTGATGTTGGGCAGTATATATACAACGTATGTGAGGCTATCCCTTTCCTTATTTTGCACGACTCTGAATGTACATAATGCAATGAACTAGCTTCCATAGATACTTTGCTCTTAGAAGCTAGTAGTACTTACAATGTTTCCTTTTTTATGGAACAATTGATGTTGAGGTTGCTTCTCTTATTCTTAAGTTATCAATGTTGTTGGTACTTCCTGATTCTTATAATATTCTTGATGAAGAGTTAGTTTTAATAACGTGTATGGAGAATATCGACCTTACATCAATCCGAAAGGTTCACAATATGATTCCAATAAGTCCTGTATGCATTATATATATATGTATATATATATATATATATATATATATATATATATATATATATATTTTACTCTACCGAGTCGTGCTATAGTTGGCCGGGTACAGCACTTATTGTGCAACCACTGATTAGTTGGGTTTTATTGAGCTCCACATGGCCGGGTATGTTTTATCGAGCCTATAATGGCCGTGTACGATATGATGATGATGATTCCCACAGAGGCATATGTTTTAAAATTATATATATATATATATATATATATATATCACACATTTCATTAGCGCTCAAAGGTACCCAAATATTACAGGTTGTATATTTTCTATCCTTTTTTACATTACAATTCTTACTTATTCTTTCCTGCCTTACATACTCAGTACAAATAAAGTACTGACATCCTTTATTTGTGGACGATGCATGTCGTGTTGCAGGTCCTGATAGACAGGTAGACACATCCCCCCCCCCCCCCCCCCCCCCTCCACGGTAGGCTTCCCAGTTCAGCGGTTATTGGCGAGATCTCTTCTACGGACTTGTCGTGGTCTTGGTATGCTTTGTTATAGATATTATGGGTATGTCGGGGCCCTGTTTCGGCAATGTTGCAGCACTTATGCTCTTTAGAGGCTCATAGACAGGTGTCGACTCATGTATAGTTTGGTATGCCTTGTCGGCTGATTATTGTTGTACAGTCTTTCATGGAAGCGTGGTAGCTCGTACCTTATATATCGTTTCTTGGTAGTCTTGTCACCCCATGTTATGTATGTTCATTCCACTATCTTTCATTTTTTGTTGTTCATGATCCATATATACCATTTATAATGATCTCGTTGGCCCTTAAAGATAATAAGGAAGGTTAGATAAAATGTGCGTTGGTGCTCGGCAAGTATGGACCGGGTGCTAGCATGATCCTCCAGTTTGGGTCGTGACAAATGTGTTCCCGAAATTAATGAAATTGTGAAAATTGCAGGAATATGGAAAGTTTAGTCTCTCAAGATGAAATCCGATTTAAAAAGGAGTGTTCCGAAGAACAAGGTAATAAAGGGCGCAGGAGCAAAAATGTTCGATCCGTAGAAGGAATTTTGCGGCCACATAAGAAATTATGGACCGCAAAATTCCATTTGCGGACACAAACCAAGAAACAAAACCTAACAAGACTTTCAGTATTGTGCGGCCGCTGAGCTATGCTTTAATTGACAACAATGCAAAGTTCAGAGAATATGCAAGAACACCGAGTCCTGAAGCCTTTGTGAAGTGCGGACCGCACAAGAATTGTGTGGCCGCGGAAGTTACCTCGCAGACGCAGTTCAAAAATGAGCGGCCAGAGAACTCACATTCCTGCCAGTTGAAGAAATCTTGAGAGTGCACATGAAATTGTGCAGCTGCAGAACCTCCCGAGGGGAACTTTTGTTCGTGATTTTTGGCCCTGTATAAATAGACGAGTTTCACAAAATTAGGTCAAGCTTGAACATTAAAAGTTGTTGTAGCTGTTTATTTTTACTACTTTAGGAAGTTCTACATTATTTTGGTGTATTAACATTAGATATCATCAGTTTAATCTTTCATTATGGGTTTAATTAGCTTTTCTTCTTTATTTTCTTCAAATGCCATTATGATTACCTAGATATTTACTAGGGTCGTGACCCAACCCTAGTGTGTAAGCCTTGTGGGTGATTAATTTTATGCTTGATTATGATTGGGTGTTGATTATTTAGGTTAGCTCATGCTTCAATTTTTAACTTAATGGTTGCAAATATTAATTCATGCCTATTTGATTTAGTCTCTACTTGAGAAAGAGAGACCCAGCCTAGGATAACTTAGCTATGGGTTAATTCAGAGACTAATTAGCCTAATTAAAGGGTCCAAACTAGAGATAGTAAGAACCCGACTTGATCTCAAATCAACTATTTTGTTTGATACCCATTTGGACTTGAGAAAGCCAAATTGGGAAAAATCACTCTCTGACCAAGAGGTATTGAATGGGTAACGTAGAGTTGAGAGCTATAGTACACCCCGCTCAACAAACCAAGAATTAAAGTGTTTATTTCATTAGGAAAACACCTAAGTTATGGTCACAACCTTAGGCCTTTAAACTATTTGGGAAAACATCAAAAACATTCATCTCTAGTTTATTTACCATAGCTTGCGATCATTAGATTAATAGTATAAGTAGAAAACAAAACTACATTATGGAAGTGCAATTTAGGTAGTCCATTTACTTGCTTAAAATATATACTCCCGACGCCCCTTATAACTCCTAGTGGATTCAACCCGACTCATAGTTGGGTAATTATTATTATATACGACTGTATCTTATCTCTTATTGAGGTGTGTTGTCGACGTCATCATATAGCCAACAACCTCTCCCCTAATTTCTTAGCTTTGTCCTTAGTTCAAGGCTCCCTACTTGATCTTAGGTTGGCCTCAAACTGCTCACTTATTTCTTTCTCTCTTAATCTTCAAGTCCATTACCAAGAGCCTATGTTGGGTCGAAATCCACTCACTCGATATAACCTTGTAATTAATGCATAATCCTCTATCACTCATCTTGTAGAGAAGATAGTCAATCTGAGTATTGGCTACCCTACTCCGGAACATAACCAAGTGATCTTTCCGCTTCTAAAACCACGAGTTAGCTACTTTCAAATCCAATTCTTTGGAAAAATCAAACAATGAGGTACCACCCTCGTTCCTAACTCCAAAACCGAACCCGTCATGCACATCGTCATATTCCCAAGCCATCTCCCCAATTTGGCCAGTAAAATCACCTCTTATGACTAATTTCTGTGCGGAATACCTCTCACCATCTCATCCAAATCCTCCCATAAGTGCTTTTTAACCTCCTCAACCAGGCCCGCTTGTGGTGCATAAGCACTAATCACACTTAAAGTGATCCCACCAACCACCATCTTAATAAATATCAACCTATCGTACAACATCTTAACATCTCTCACCAGCTCCCTACGATCCCTATCTACTAAAACTCCTACCACGTTCTTGCCCCTAGAACCTCCCTAATACCATAGTTTATACCCATTAACATCTCGTGCCTTAGTACCCACCCATCTAGTCTTCTGGACACATGCTATATTGATCCTCGTCTTCTGGAGAATCTTCCCTAGTTTTATAGACTTCTTCGTCAAAGTGCCTATATTCCAGTGCCCTACTCTCAACCTAGTAGAACCCTTACCCCTCGCCCCACACCCCATTCAAGAAAATGACCTCACTCCACCATCACTCACCCCGGCCACTCTAATCAAAGGGAATACTACGCTTGATGTTTTATACGTCAATACCACACAAGAGGGGGGTGATTTGTGTGGTGTCCAATTTTCGCGTACAGTAGTTATAGAAGGACCAAGTTCTTCTATGTGTTTCAACTCCTACAGTTTGCGGAATAATAATTGCAGAAATAAAAGAACACAACAATTTTACGTGGAAAACACCTAGCTCAAAAGGTGAAAAAACCATGACCTACTTCCCAGTAGGATTTTCCCAAACTCTTCACTAAGTCAATGAGCTAAACAACATTTACAAAATAAACTCTTTTGTAAACCTAAGGACTAACTTTAATCCCCTTGTGGCAAACTAGCCTCTAGCTAATTGCGACAAGGTCCAAGTTAACTGTAACTTGAATACTCCGTACCTATTACAATTGCTTCTAGATAAAGCTGAAAGACACAATTTGTAATCACCTATTGCAAACAACTAGACTAAGGAATATCAAATGGATCTGGTTCTTCTAGTTGGTTCAAGTAGCTTTTGAGTCGCACAGGAATTTTCACACGAACTGCTTGCAAAATAGCTTTGGGAATGTTTCTCTCAATTCTTGTTTCACTTCTATGTTTGTGCACCCTTGTTCAATAAGAACACCTGACAATATATAGGATCAATAGTTGAGACGATGTACTAGAGTTCTGATGCAACTCTTCCTTGGTGGAAGAGTTCTAGTTGATCTCAACTTCGTAGATCCTCATCTATCTTGATTATGTCCTTCCTGAATAAGAAGTCCATCTTCCTATCAATTTGCAACCTTTTCAATCAGAAGATATCTCCTCACGTCAGGGATTGTGTTTATCTCATGTGTGTGTGATCTCCTCACGTGCCATTCATTCTGCATGTCTATGTCTCCAATGATGGACCTGGTTCAACTCTGAGTGCATTTTTCATTCTTCAAAACCATTCAGCTTCTCGATCCAACAAATTCCCCCTTTTTGATGATGAGAAACTCTGTGGTTAAACCTGTAATCACTTTAATCCAAAATTGACACTTTTTATTGCATTAAGCATTTATCATAGAGAACCAGGTTCATTAGGTTATAAATATCACAATTTTTCAATATAGCACATCTTCCCACTTTTGGCATCATCGAAAAGTTGCAAAGTGTTAAAATTTACCAGATCTATGATAATTACTCATGGCCATTAAGGCAACTGCAGGTGAAAACATGGATTAATCATCAAAAGTAAACCAAAAATGCAGGCTATTAAAGAAAGTAAGACAAAAATAAGAGTGAAAACAGCACAATTCATTGATTAGATCATATTTCAGTCACCAACCACAAAAAGAAATAAAAATAGTCACAATCATGAGAAAAACAAGAGCAACAAAAGAAATCCCGAACTGGGTCATAGAGGGTTTAGAGACGGCACTGGACACCTAAGGCTGGGAATGGGTGGAGGTTGAGTTCTTTGCTTGAAGAAGAGATAGCATCTGTTGAAGAATGCCCTCATTCTTCTCTTTTTCATTTGCCAGCTCAGCTTTGAGCGCATCCCACTCAGCCTCAACCTCTGTAAGGGTGATCTTCAATCGAAGGATCTCAGCATCCTTAAACCCCTCCTTCATGCACAAGCGCCCTGACCTTGCTGTTCACAAGCATTTTGTTTTGATGAACCTGGTTCATCATTAGGAACATTCACAGCATAGTCACAGGTCAGAAGCGTGTTCTTGCCAAAATGATCCTTGACAGTGGCCATTTCAACCTTTTTCACAGGCACTTTGAAGTGAGCAAGCACAGTCATAAGGATGAACCCATATGGTATAGCATGTGCCTTGGAGCCATTCACCACCCTGTCCAGTAATTGAATAATGAAAGAGGGCCAGTTAATTTGCCGTCCACTTTCCAGACATTCCATGAGAGTGAGATCCATGTAGTTTGCTATATGCCTTCTCTCTTTCCTGGGCAGTATGCATTTGTTGACAAACTCAAAGATCATTTTGTGTTGCAGCGTCATCTCTCTTTTGAACACAGCCCTTGGTTCCATCTCTTTCTCATTTTCACTAAACCTCCTAGTGATTTGGAGTGCTCAAGGGAGTCCATCCAAGCTTGGCCACCTCTACCTAGTATAGTCATCGTATCCCTCAGAGGGAATCCCAAGTATCTCTCCCAGCACCTTGGCATCAAAGGAGATATTAACCCCCTTTACCTGACTAGAAACCCTTCCATCCTTGACCTCTGCATTTTCCATAAATTCTACAATTTCATTCCTCGCTAGACTTCCATCAAGATGAAGGATCGGGTCCTTCCAGCCCTGCACATCTAGAATATCCACAAGGTAGATCAGGCCTGATTCTTCAAGATCCCTTAACAGCCTTTCTTCCAGTATTGTACGCTTCCCATACTTTGTCAATTTGTATGTCTCCCCACCAGACTCCCCTGCTTCTTCACCACTCCACTCAGTATCATCATCAAACTGAACCTTCTTGGATTTGGACCTAGTTCGCTTGGCAACAGTTGAATGTGTAGCAGACACAGATACTGACTTCTTGGAAGAAGTCTTGGCCTTATTTGGTTTGGGAGTCTCAATATCAACCTCTGCCAGTTGTTCATCTTGATGGACCAGGTCCATTTCCTCAACATCAACAGCCTCAGCAGGCTCACCCACTTTCGCCTTCCCTTTAGCAACTTTCTTTCTCTTACTCTCCCTCAGAGCTTTCTGAAACTCCTCTTCACTCTGCCTAATTGCACTTCTTGTACTGCCACCTCTAGGAATTAGAGTATCAGCAGATGAATTGGATTTTCTTTCTTGCTTTCCACTGGAGGATCCGATTTTTTGCCCTTGGGGGTTCTCTTCTTTTTGGGCTTGTAACTCTCCACTAGTTTTCTCATCAGTTCTGCCAAAGTTTCCTCAATTGATGAACCAGGTTCATCAGTTGCATGTTGTAAATTTTCTATCCCTTCTGCAGCTTCTCTAGAATTACTTCCCCCTAAATCATTGACACCTTCTTCAGCAACCACTAGGGCAGGACCACAAATTTCCAGTGGAGTACCTTCCTCTCTTGTTCCCCTCACTGAACTCCCTCTCTCTATATTTGTTGCCTACTGTTAATTTTACCACTTCTTCTCCTATCAGGAATCTCCACATCTACTACAGACCCAATTAACACAAACCTATTTTCAGAAATGACGGGATCAGACCTAATTTCAGACATTACCTGTTTTGGGTCAGGAGAACCAATTGATTCCCCCTCACTTGCAGACTTGAAAGAGTCGCTGGAGTTGTCAGATGCTTGGAGCTGGCTAGCTTGAAGCTTTGCATTTAATTTTCGAGCAAGAGATCCACATGCCACAGTCTTTCTGGCTAGCATTTTTCAATCGCCTTTTTCTGGGTTCTGGAGTAGGGCTTGGAGCAATTGGGGGATAAGGAATGGGTGCTGGAACAGGGTTGTTTTGAGGGGTGGAAGAACGTGATTGAGCTTGGGTGGAAGAACTTTGTGGAGATGGAGTGGAAGAGTTTAAACCAGTATCTTCAAGCGTGATATTGTATTCTGGAGTGGTTGAGGAGGACGTAACAGGAGGTGATGTGGAAGACATAGTTATGAATTTTGGAGATTGAAAGACTTTGATCAAGTTGGTTGAACATAAAGATGAACTTATTTCGACGATTATGCCTTTTGGAAAAAAATAGAGTGAAGAATTAGAGAGGTGATGATGAGTTTTTAAAGGCGTGGGTAATAAATGTACAACGGGTGTTATTCTTGGTCAAGTGGGAGTCTAATCGGCTCAGGAGTGTCAGTGATAAGTGACGATTATTACTCCCCTATAATCTAGGCTAATTTAATTTTATTGGACTCTTTGGACCGGGTTCAATTTTGGGATAAGTACTGAGATTTTGAGATAGGGTTATTATGGATAGAGTCCTGCTCATGAGTAACTATAGTTATTTCAATATGTGTATAGTGATGAGCACGTACCTTTTCAGTCACGTGAACCAGCAACGATGAACCAGGTTTATCGTGTGAGATTCTCTTGGTTTGGCCTCAATTTACAAAAATAGAAAAACATCATTAGCAACCAAAGAGTCATATTAACACATGGCAAGAGAGTATGACATTTAAGACATGAAACTGAGCAATGATTATTATGATTAATTTACACATTTCAGAAATCCTAGCCAAAGAAAGTTTTATTTTTTTTTCAGTTTTTGTTTTGAACTGGTTCAATTAGGTGATCTTAATCATCCCTAATTCTAACCTGTTTCTCTCAAAATACTCTCTACTTAGTGCTCTAGTAAAGATGTCAGCAATTTGTTTGTCAGTAGCACAGAATTCAATTGAGATCATTCCCTTCTCATAGTTGGCTCTTAGGAAATGGTGTCTAACATCTATGTGCTTAGTTCTTTTATGATGAATTGGGTTCTTTGTCATACTAATAGCACTAGTGTTATCACAGAAGATAGGAATGCATTCAAACTCTATACCAAAATCCATCAGTTATTTCTTAATCCATAGTAACTGAGCACAACATGAGGCTGTTTCCACGTTCTCAGCCTCAACAGTAGATAGAGCTACTGAATTTAGTTTCTTGGTAGCCTGAGACAAAAGGCAAGATCCCAAACAATGTGCCATACCTGAGGTGCTCTTTTTGTCTAACAAGAAGCCTGCATAGTCTGCATCGGCATATCCCACGAGATCGAAATTACTACCTTTAGGATACCAAATACATAGGTCAGTGGTGCCTTTCACATATCTCAGAATTCTCTTCACTGCAGTTAAATGGGACTCCTTAGGATTTTCCTTAAATCTTGCACAAAGGCGTACGCTGAAAACAATGCCAGGTCTACTAGTTGTAAGATATAATAAAGACCCAATCATCCCTCTGTACAACTTTTGATCATTAGATGAACTAGTTTCATCTATATCGAATTTTGTGGCTGTTGCATTGGGAGTGTCAATTTCTTTTGATTATTCCATTTTGAATCTCTTGAGCAACTCTTTCACATATTTTTGATGATGGATCATAGTTCCATTAGAGTTTTGTTTAATTTGTAAGCCTAAAAAGTAATTAAGCTCACCCATCATGCTCATCTCAAATTCACTCCCCATTAGTTTAGCAAATTCCTTACTTAATTTTTCAGAAGTTGCCCCAAATATTATGTCATCTACATATATTTGTAATACCAGGAGATCCTTACCTTTTCCTTCAAGAACAAGGTGTTGTCAATTTTAGATAGTCATTCATACCATGCTCTTGGTGCTTGCTTGATTCCGTACAAAGCCTTGTCAAATTTGTACACATGGTCAGGAGTCTGCTTGATTTCAAATCCTGGAGGCTGCTTGACAAATACTTCCTCTTTTAGGTATCCATTTAGGAAAACACTCTTGACATCCATTTGGTGGAGGGTAAATTCCATGTAAGCAGCAAATGCTATGAGGAGCCTGATTGCCTCTAGTATTGCCACATGAGCAAAAGTCTCATCATAGTCAATGCCCTCTTCTTGACTATATCCTTGGACAACCAGTCTGGCCTTGTTTCTTGTAACTATTCCATCTTCATCAAGTTTCTTTTTGAAGAGCCACTTTGTGCCAATCACTGATCTATCTAGTGGTCTGGGTACCAGATGCCAAACTTACCTTATTTCAAATTGATTTAGTTCTTCTTGCATGGCATTTACCCAGTCAGCATCCTGTAAGGCTTCAACAACATTCTTTGGTTCGATTAAGGATATGAAGGCATCAAAAGCACACAGATTTTTCAACGAGGATCTGGTTTTGATTCCAGATGTTAAATCAGTTATGATGTTCTCAATGGGGTGATAACTCTGATATCTGTGTGGTTTTAACACCAATTGTTCACAACTTGATGATCCCATAGTGCCTTGTTGTTGTGGAACAGGATCAGGAAGAACTTCCAATGAGGTTTGCTGTTGAGTTCCCCCTGTCAGGTTGCATAGGGTAGATGGACCTATTCCATCACCTGTTCCTACTTCCATAGTTGCTCCAGTTTGATCAGTGTTTCTGACCAGCCCAATTTCCTCATCTTCCTGTTCCTGTCTCTCATAAAGATTGTTAGTTTCATCGAAAACAACATGCACGCTCTCTTCTACACACATAGTTCTTTTATAATATACCTTATAAGCCTTACTATGTGATGAATATCCCAAGAATACTCCCTCATCACTTGTGGGATCAAACTTACCTAGGGAGTTCTTCTCATTGTTGTGCACAAAGCACTTTCAGCTAAAAGCCCTAAGATGGGGGATATATTGGGCTTTCTCCCTTTAAGTAACTCGTAGGGATTTTTCTCTCCAAGTGGTCTGGTCATACCCCTATTTATGATGTAGCATATAGTGTTTATTGCTTCTGCCTAGAAGCTATGAGGTAGTTTGCTAGAAAGAAGCATGGTTCTAGCCATATCTTCAAGATTCCTGTTCTTTCTTTCAACAACTCCATTTTGCTGTGGAGTTCTACAGGCAGAAAAGTTATGGTTTATGCCATGTTCATCACAAAATTCAGCAAACTTTGCATTTTCAACTTCAGTGCCATGATCAGATCTTATTGATGCAAGTTGATTTCCTAACTGTTTTTGAGTTCTTTTAACAAAGGAAGTAAACATATCAAATTCTTCATCTTTATATGTCAGAAACAAAGTCCAGGTAAATCTAGAATAGACATCAACAAGATATATCTCTTACCACCTCTACTCAAGGTTCTCATAGGACCGCATAGATCCATATGAACCAGTTCCAACGTCCTGGTGGTACTTATCATTTTCTTTCTTTTGAATGAGTATCTTACCTGCTTCCCCCTTGAACATGCCTCACAAACTTTGTCTTCCTTGAACTTAATGTTAGGGAGACCTATCACTAGGTCCTTGGAGACTAGTTTGTTAAGCTGATTTAGACTTGCATGACCAAGTCTTTTCTGCCAAAGGAGGGGATCATTGTCCAACACACTTAAACAAGTTAGTTCGTTTTCTGATAGTGTGGATAGGTCTATGACAAAGATATTATTCACTCTTTTTCCCTGCAAAACAATCTTGTCAGTGATAAGATTAATCACAAAAAATTTAGTAGAGGTGAATGCTACCAGTTTACCTATGTCAGACAATTGTGACACACTGATCAGGCTATATTTTAAGCCATCTATCAAGTACACATTCTCAATGGAACTTGTGTGCATTCAGTTTTAAATTTTCAGATTTTAAAGTGCAAGAACCTGGAACTCAGTGTTTTCTTTTTCAGATTCACTTACTCAGAGTTCCAGGATCTTGCACTTTGCCTTTAACATTACGCACGCCTTAGAAAGTTGTTCCTTTTTTTATTTATTCTTCAAAATTATCCATGAAATCAAGCAGCAACTCAAAGAGATTTTCTTTAGACAGGAATTTAATCTTGTTTTTGAGATGGGATATACTTACCTCTGGTTCTTCACAAGATTCCTCATCTGATTCACCAATTGCCATAATTGGTTGTTCATCTCCATATCCATATTCTGATTCTTCGTCTGAGCTTTCTTCCCAAGCAGCAACCATAGCTTTCGTTGTGTTTTTCTTGGGATGAACCAGTTCCTTCTTCTGGTTCCTTTGTTCAGATCTTTCCCTTTTGCATTCCACTTCCCATTGAGGACAGTTCTTGATGTGATGGTCAGTTTTTCCACATTTGTAGCATCCCTCGTTAGTTGGGTTTTCTGGAGCTTTTGCTTTGTTGTAGTTTCCACCTTTTGAGATGCTTTTTTCTAATGAGATAGTTTGTGAATTCCTTGGTGATCATGGCCATCTCATCTTCCTCCAGATTTTCTCCCTCAGTGATTCTTAATGCCAGACTTCTTTCCTTCTTAGAAGCATCCCTTTTCATCATTTGTCTTCTAAGTTCGTAAGCAGTGAGATTTCAAATTAACTCATCCAACCTGAGGGTTGCCATGTTCTTGGATTCCTGGATAGCTATGATCTTGCTTTTCCAAGAGATTGGCAAAACCCTTGTCAAAATTTTTTCAACTTTGTCTTCTTCAAGGATCACCCTTCCAAGAGACTTGAGTTCATTGGTCAGTGTAGTGAACCTTGTATACATCTCTTGGATGGTCTCTCCTTCCTTCATAGTGAAATTCTCATGTTGAGAATATAGTAGAGTTCCTCTTAACCTTTTCACTTGAGGTGTTCCTTCATGAGCCACTTGTAGTGTATCCCAAATTTCTTTGGCAGTGGTGCAACTTTGAATGCTACTATACTCGTCTGGACCAAGTCCACACACTAGCCACTTCTTGGCCTTAGCCTTTTTCTCTCATTTTCTTAAGTCTTCAGCAGTGCAATCAGCTCTTGTCTTTGGCACGTCTATTCCTTCAGCAGTCTTTTTCATGGTAGCTAAATGACCATCAGTGACTATGTCCCATAGTTCATAGTCTTCCCCAATCAAGTGATCTTTTAGCATGTTCTTCCACCAGGAATAGTACTGGCTGTTGAAGAGTGGTGGCCTAACACATGATTGTCCTTCCCAGTTCCCAGGTGGTGCACTCATCTTGATCTTTTCCTAAGGTGTTAACCTCTTCAAGGATAACATGCTCTGATATCAATTGATTTTTTATATGTCAATACCACTCAAGAGGGGGGTGATTTGTATGGTGTCCAAATTTTGCGTACAGTAATTATGAAGGACCAGGTTCTTCAATGTGTTCCAACTCCTACAGTTTGCGGAATAATAATTGCAGAAATAAAAGAACACAACAATTTTACGTGGAAAACACCTAGCTCAAAAGGTGAAAAACCACGACCTACTTCCTAGTAGGATTTTCCTAAACTCTTCACTAAGTCAACGAGCCAAACATCATTTACAGAACAAACTCTTTTGTAAACCTAAGGACTAACTCTAATCCCCGTGTGGCAAACTAGCCTCTAGCTAATTGCGACAAGCTCCAAGTTAACTCTAACTTGAATACTCAGTACCTATTACAATTGCTTCTAGATAAAGCTGAAAGATACAATTTGTAATCACCTACTGCAAACAACTAGACTAAAGAATAACAGATGGAACTGGTTGTTCTAGCTGGTTCAAGTAGCTTTTGAGTCGCATAGGAATTTTCACACGAACTGATTCCAAAATAGCTTTGGGAATTTTGCTATCAATTATTGTTTCACTTCTATGTTTGTGAGCCCTTGTTCAATAAGAACACTTGAAAATATACAGGATCATTGGTTGAGACGATATACTAGAGTTCTGATGCAAATCTTCCTTCGTGGAAGAGTTCTAGTTGATCTAAACTTCCTAGATCCTCCTCTATCTTGATTCTGTCCTTCCTGAATAAGAAGTCCATCTTCCTATCAATTTGCAACCTTTTCGATCAGAAGATATCTCCTCAAGTCAGGGATTGTGTTTACCTCCTGTGTGTGTGATCTCCTCACGTGCCATTCATTCTGCATGTCTATGTCTTTTCGATCAGAAGATATCTCCTCAAGTCAAGGATTGTGTTTATCTCCTGTGGGTGTGATCTCCTCACAAGCCATTCATTCTGCATGTCTATGTCTCCAATAATGGACCTGGTTCAACTCTGAGTGCATTTTTCATTCTTCAAAACCATTCAACTTCTCGATCCAACAACGTTGGTACCACTACAATAAGCAGCAAGGTAAACTGGGAATAGAAAAATAGTCTACTGTTAAAGTCATTAATTGAATGCAAATAAAGAAAGGTAAGTAGGTGATGCAAGTAAATGAGATAAATAAAAACAAACACAAAAATAAAGTCAAGCCAAACTAAAAAATAAAAACTAAAACTAAAAAATAAAAGATGACATGCAACAACAACAACAGCGACAACGACCCAGTGAAATCCCAAAGGCATGAAAATACTAAAAATAGCAAAGGAAGAAAAGGTAGATCCTGGACCATACCGGAGATGTCGATATGCTTCCGTATAGATTGAGAACTTGTAGGAGGGTTGCCTGGTACTAGTACAATGGTTGAAATGATGGAGGGATTGTCGAGCACACGTCGGAGAGACTGCCGCCAAATCTACCGATACACACACCGAAAAGACCGTAGGAACAGCCCTCACATGTAGTAGAGATAGAAAAGGAAAGTGGAGGAGCGAAGGGTGCGGTGATAGAGGCGAGCACCCTCACCGGAATCCGGTCAGAAGGGGGAGGAGAAAGGGAGTGAAAGATCGGGGGAGAAGAGAAATCGAGGAAAGGGGGTTCAACAAGATAAAAAAGAGAAAGGGAAATAAAGATCCGTAAACCACTTCTACAGGAAGAAAGGCGGAAGAAAGTGGTGCCAAATGCAGAAGAAAAGAATGGGGGGGGGGGAGAAGTGGAGAGAGAGAAAAAGAAAAAGAAAAAGAAAACGAAAGAGAGAGAAGGAGAGAGAAAGAGGAGTATAGGGTCGTGCGAGAGAGAGGTCTTACATGTGTAACACATGTGACTCAACGACTATAGGCGGCAACGGAGGTGAGGCGCCGATAAGGTTAGGTCAAAGGGGGTGAATGTTAGAGAGGAGAGAGAAGGTTAGAGAGAACGTTAGAGAAGAGAGAAAAAATCTGAACAGGCTCCAATTCTTTTATTGTATAATTACAAGCTAATTTCTTTTCAAATATATTAGTACATTATATTTACACTATTTCTCTTATTCTCATTTTCTAACCTTCCAACATGTTGCTTATATAATTTTGTAATTTCTCATATTTTATTTATTTTCTTATTATTCTTTATTTCTTAGTTATTAAATATAATTTCATATTTTAATAACTTTATTTGCTATTCATCAGTATAAATAATTATTAAGAAATAATACCTTCTAAATTCTTGTATATCCTTTGCTACTGAAATAGTAAAATTTCATTACAAATCATAAATTTCACATTATATTCATTTGAGTTGGTAAAACATTAAATTCATAATTTTAATCTTTTATTCATTATTTAATTTAAAGTATTAGTTATTTGAGAGATAATCAAGATACCGATTATTTTTTTCACAATATTAGTTACCAACTTATAGTTATTTAATACTTTTATCTAAAAATATTAGTTTGAATACCTGTTATAAATAATTTCTTATATTTCATGTATATGTTGTCGTGCGTTGTTCTCTTGCGAACGTGGGGTTTGATGTGTGACAACTATTTTAAATGGGTGTTAAAAGAGAAGTCGCCACCTAACGATTTTGAGGTGCGTAAGGGCACCTATTTGGAAATATCTCTGTTTTAACTAGTCTATGTTAGCAAAGATTAGGTAAGGGCTCAAATTACCTCGAAGAGAAGGTATCTTGCGCTCTCTGAGGTCCATAACTGTGATTTCCAGCCTAATATTAAGCTATGTGGATTATATAGTTATAATTACCCTATGTGATCATCAAATTAGAGCAAGGAGTCCAAACATCTAATCACAAAACAAGCATTAAAAGAGACTGCACATATGAAAGAAGTGGGTTATACATTAATAAGTAAATGGTACAACCTTTTGAGGATTACGACATATAACTTAGATTGATCTAAGTTCAAATAATATATGCACAAATAGTAACCATAATTTCACATTACGATATATAACTTAGATTGATCTAAGTTTCTTAGTCCTCAGGATCACGGCATGCAACGTAAATAATACTTTGCAACTCCCTTAGGTATAAAGGTTGCTCATATTATTCAGCGGGCACAAAGTATCATCTCATGCTACCAAATTATTTTCTTGAAGATGTTTACCTAAAAGTGTTATATTCAATTCTAAATTGCGTCCTATGCGTGCTTTACCTATCCCATGCCTATGGACCAAGAGGCTTTTGGACCTACCATTTTGGTAATTCTAAATTTCCTTAGGCTGCTTAAAAATGAGAAAACTAAGCCACAATCAAAAACAAATAGGACTTCACATTGTCACACCTCCTTTTCAACTACCCCCGGATGGATGAGGGGTAATAAGGGAGTTTTTCCACTTTAAGTGACCTTATCCCGATTTGAAATTTATTTATTATTTCAGAGTCGCCACCCGGATTGTTGATGATGTTCCGGGACACCGATTTTATTAAAAATCCCAAACCGAGGAATTTTGACTCTGTTTTGATTTGTCTGCGACCAGAAATCCAAGTAAGGAATTCTGTTAACCCGAAGAAGGTGTTAGGCATTCCCGAGTTTCGTGGTTCTAGCACGGTCGCTTAACTATTATTATTTGGCCTAAATTAATTTACGTGTTTTAACTTTTTGAAATATAGTCGCTTTTGATTAGTATGGATTAATCTTTGAAAACAAGTCACGAGAACGTGCAATTGTTATGCTTTTGGACGTGTTACAATTACGCCACATGAAATGTACCCGTAATTTCTACACGTAATTTTATTATGATTTGAAATTGAAGTCGGGGACATGAGTTGTCGCACCCGAGTGTAGATTTGAAGTTGAAGTTGAGGACTATGGTCGTGACGGTTTTATAACGCCTATTTGAGGCAATGTTTGAACATTCTTTATGTTTTCTACTTTTGAAAGAGCGCTTTGGTTTTAAGATCAAATAGGATGTTTATGAATTTATCTTAAACAAGTCGCGATGGCGTGCACTTGTTATTTTTGTGCACACGGCAAACACGTAACATGAAATGCACCCGTGGTTGCTATGTACATTTTATTAATATTTGAAGTTGAGGTTCGGGGGCATGAGTTGCCACTCCCGAGTGTGGATTATGGTAGTTTTGAATAATATTTGATCTTTCCACTAGGTTTTGTAATTTTAATCTAAAGGGAGTATCCTTAGCCTATGGGATAAAATCATCTATAATTGGATTCATTATCTTAAAGGAAAGTATTTGGGATATGGCCACATTTTAGCCCCATAATTGAATTAACCCTTTGGCCAAATCCTAGTTTTAGTCTATTTTTGCAAGAAGAGTAAAGCTTTGTGACGTAATTAAAACATGATAACATGGAAGGCTCTAAAATTACCAATTCACAGGTCACATATTCAAATAAAGGTCAAATTAACACATTCAACTATAATAGGTCATTGATTGAATAGTTTTATCAATTTCAAATGGCCTGAATTCATGTTATTTAATTTCACATGCATTAAGCCTTGTTCAATAGCATTTATATATCTATTGTTGTTGTAAATTCAGAAAGTTTAAGGATACGAAATGAATCAAACATGTTAGGGCCACAAATTCCTATTTGTATATTTTGAAAGTCATTGAATCTGGAACGATTGTTTTTTCTAGAATCTTAGTAAAAATTTACAAAGGAGCCTGATTTGGATACAAGTTTACACGAAACATTATTGACTAGCAGATTTATATTTGTATCTTTTGAAACTCATCAGAAACGAAAAGAAACAAATCTGGTAAATCATAAGAATCTAAAAAAATGGAGTCTTAGACGAACTCATCTTTTCACAGAGATTGTACAAAGTAATTTTTTTTGGATTCTGATCATGTACTAACAGTCCTCATTACTATAATTACTAAATGAAAGTATAACCTTAAGACTTATGGGCTTTTAGACCCTTCAAGCCCAACATCCTGGGGTCCAGATTTATTCGAGCCCTGATGGGCCAGTTTAACAAAAACTAGCTCATTTCCAAGAGTTTCATATCAGTAGGATAAAAATTGCATCTGAATATTAACTTAGTAGTGTCCAGTCTTAAATTACATTACAATGAGAATCAACAAATCAATACAAGAGGGATTGTAACTTAACTGATGTTATTACATTTTTTCAAATGAATGAAACTAAAATAAAAAATTCTAACTAATCTACTAACTTGAAGCTTCCTTGAGGCCTCTCGTTTAAGATTTCTTTTTGGAATATGTAGAATACCCCAGTTCATCAGGTGTTATGCATTCATTGGAACCAAAATAACCATGAACAGGTTAATTCCAATTCCGCTGATGCTTGCATTTGTCTGTTCAAAGATAGAGTTGTTTATGTATTCGTTTGGCGTGAATATGATCATGAAAAGATAAAACTCACACCAGACTGTCGTTGCTATACCTTTTTATTTTTTGAGCAAATTATACTACCAGGTTGAGTGCCTAGTAGCTATTTTATTATAGAATTCCAAAACAAAAACAAATTAAAGAAGTGTTGTCCTACTAGCTAGGACGATAAATTATGGAACTACATAGCACCTAGAATCAAACTTGGGCTTATTCGGCCCAATAGTGATGTAGTAATTAAAAGAAAAAATCTCATCTGAATTTCTTGTTCTAGTTCCAGTCCAGGCCCAAGTCTAAGGCCCTACCCGGACCCAGTCCTATACCCGGCCTTAAGTCTCATATGTATGTACTAATATAGAGACTTAGGCTCATTTCTCGACTCTTCCACTTTCATATTCTCTCACTCTGCCCTAGCTTCTTCTTCTCGTCCTTAACGCCTGTGGCGATGTCACTCCACTGGATGGGTAAGTGTCTCCATTTTAGCTTAATACCTTCATTTATTTTTATTTTCCTCTCCTCATATCTTCTATTGTTCTTTTTTTTTCTCTCGCTTGGGCTATTTGCTAACCATCGACACCTTCGAGCTGTTACTGTTAAAATCGACACCTTCGAGCTGATGAGTGCCTCGATCTGAGCTAGTAAGCTTCTTATTCTTTGCCTATGTGTTTCTTATCTGATTTGTATTTGATTTTCATCTGGCCTCCTTGATTTGATGCTGACTCCTCTTGCCATATCTTCTTCATTTATTCTGTGACTTAGTATTTTCTTTCTCCTCATTCTTTGTTTCTTGTGATTCATGGTTCCTGTCGGTGAGACCCAGCTGATTCCCCTTGTATTGTGAGGGGTGATGAAACCAGCTGATTCAGAATCATAGCGTAGCATATGTATTGACCATATCCAAGCCACAGGTACATGCTCTTCTTCAGGTTTTTGTTTTTTCCTTTGTACTTGGTTGTATTCTACTGTTAGATTCATGTTTATGTTCTTGTTCTCTATGCATGTCACTTTATGTTTACACATTGATGTTCCTAATTTGGTACCTGCAAAAGAGAAGTCATAGTTATTGTAAAAAAAGACCTTAATGTACTCTTCATTACTGATTTGTACATCAAGGTCATAGATTTGTTTTTTGCTTATGTGTCTCCTTTCCCTTTCCTGTAATGATCCCTCTTCTTTATCCCCTTTCTTCTGGTTGTTTGTTGATGATGTACCCCTTGCTTGTCTCCCCCTATTCCTCCATATAACAGTTATGTCCTTAAAATGTTGTATCATTGCAATTGCCTGTTTTATTTGATGTTGTGACCCTGTATGATTTCCTGTATGCCAATCCCACTTCCTACTGATTTTCCTCTGCTCATTTCTGCACCCCACTTGTACTTTTGTATCCCTGAATTGCTGTCTACTACCCTCCTTACTCACACAATTATTATGCAGTTCCCTTGTATCTCCCTTAGTAGCCTTTGTATGGTATTTTTGCCTATTTCGATTAGACTTTTTAGGCATTATTTTTCTTTTTTTTCTTTTTTATTCTCCTACTCCTTGCCTGTCTCAACTTCTTTCCCCATCTATAACTTATAAGTTGAAATTTCCTTTTCTTGGCCTGTTTTGTTGCTTGTTGTGGCCCTGTCTGACTATCCTTATGCTTTGTTTCCCAACTGCAACTCCCCTCCATTCTCCATATCTTCTTATTGTGTACTACTGATTTATATACCTGAACCTGATCAAATTTGATGTGAGTCCAATTTTTGGCTCAATCAGATTTGTCCAGTGTTCCTTGTTGTTGTTGATCAACAAACTATTCCCCGTATCATGCTCACTTCTATTAGACTTTCTGAGCCCTTTCAGCTTGTGTTCTATCATCTTTTTAATCCTCCATGTTGTTAAGTAGTTATATAAACCCTTAGTCCTTCCCTTGGAATGAATGCATAGCATTAATACCACCAATAAGAGCTTCTTTAGGTCAGACAACCACTTAAGATAGTTTCCTACAAAAAAGAAAAATATGTTAGTGAAAAATTGTGTTACCATTCTCTCCCCTTTACAGGTTTGAGCATGGTAATAAATATCCTCCTGTCCCTTATCACTCCATCTGTTTCTCCTCTTTTGTGTCATCAATTTCTTGCAACTTTTACTCTCAAATAAGGGAATTGTGATTTGTCATCATTTAGAATCCTCCTCCCTACTGTATCCAACTCCCAAAATTCATGACATTCTATGTTTCCTTTGTCCAGGGCATAGTTAGCTAAGTGATCAGCTAACCTGTTACCCTCCCTATAGGTATGAGTCACCTTGAGTGTACATTGCATTTTCAGCCTTTCTATCTCTTCAATCTGCTCTGTTATGTTCCATGGAGGTTTCCATATTCCTTCAATCACTTTTGTAATCAACAGTGAATCTATTTGGAGCCAAAACTGTCTAAAATTCATATCATTTCATATCCTTAAGGCTTCAACTATAGCATTAGCTTCAGCCTCATTGTTTGAACCTTCTCTGATCTCCATACCTCTTCCGAAAATTAGATCCCCTTGTACCCCTCTTAGGCAGAATCCTATTGAGCTCCTTCCTGGGTTTCCTCTACTAGCACCATCTGTATTCACTTTGATCCACCCCTCCTGAGGTAGTTCCCACATGACCTTTTCATACCTTAGTCTAGGAGTGTAGTTCTGCAACACACTTAGGATGTCTTGCCATCTGTGAGGTACTTTTAGGCCAGGTTTCCTGACTTGAACCAATGCTTGGATTGTTGATGAGACTTGATATACAACTCTGTTGACAGAAACAACCTCACCATGTTTCCAACTATTCCTCCTCTTCCATAGCTCCCATACAATGCATGCTGGCAATGCTTGCATGATAGGTTTGATCCTTGGCAATACCTGGGCAGTGCAGCAACTAGTGATAGCCTGATGTAGTGATAGACCCTCCATTCTAATACCTGCCCTAGATAGGAAAAAGTTCCACACTGTTGATGCTGCTCTTGATGTGTAGAACAAATGAGTCAGGGTCTCCTCCTTTGGTTCTGCACAACACCAACACCTAGAAGGCATGAAATAGCCTAACCTTCTCATGAAGTCATCTAGGGGCAATTTTGCTTTCCACAACTTCCACATAAAGAAGGAAATTTTGAATGGTAGCCCTTTCACCCACATCATCATATAGGCTTGCCTAGGATACTCCCTTCTCCTAAGATATTCCCATGCTGATTTCACAGTAAATTCTCCTTTGGTTTCAAGCATCCAGACTGGTGTGTCCAGTCTTGATTCATCACAAGGGGGTGGGATCCTTTCTACAATATGCATGACCAACTCCTCATGCAGGAGTTCTGTTAGTCTTTGCATGTTCCAACTTCTACCTTCTACAACCTCAAAAACATTCTGAATATCCTCATCCACTCCAAAGTCATGTGGAACTAGAAAATAGAGTGCTCCTAGACCTGTCCAGTTGTCAAACCAAAAGAGTGAAGACCCCATTCTAGGTTTCCACATTATCTGATGTTCAATGATATCCCTGCACTCTAGCATCCTCCTCCACACATGAGATCCCCTTCTCCATGGTACCACTACGGCATTTAGTTTTTTACAATATTTTTGGCTCATAAATGAACTCCACAAACTAGGTTTTGTTCTGAAGTTCAACCATAGTTTGCAGCCCAATGCCTTTGAGACATCAATCAATGATCTGAATCCTATACATCCTTCCTCCCTAGGCAGGCACATTGTGTCCATGAAGCCCAATGTCTTGTATTTCCACCTATGTTGCTACTCCAGAAGAATTTGGCAAAATTTTTATGTAAATCCTTGATGACATACCCTGGAGGGTTTACTGCTAACAACAGATGAATGGGCATGCTTTGCAAAACACTCTCAATCAACACTGCCTTGCCCCCTATAGATAATAGCTTCCCTTTCCATGATTGTAGTTTGTCTATTACCTTCTTCATCAAGTCCTGGTAGTATTCCTTTTTCCTTCTTGCATAAAAGATGGGGCAGCCTAAGTATGTGAATGGAAACTCCTTGTTCCCAATGCCAATTATTCTCTCCACCTTTCTGAACACCTCCACATCTACCAGATGGTGAATGTAAAATGCTGACTTATTTCGATTCACAAGCTGTCCAGATGCCAGCTCATATGAGTGCACTGTGTCCATGATTAGTCTCAGTGATCTAGCATTAGAGGAGGAGAACAGAATTGTGTCATCTGCATATGATAAGTGGTTGATTTTTGGGCTCCACTTTGGCAGCCCATATCCCCTGAAGTTAGGATTTTGATGTAGAGCATTGAGACCCCTAGATAGTGCTTCAGCAGCAATGATAAATAGTGTAGGTGATAAGGGGTCACCTTGCTTGACTCCTCTTGTTGAATTAAAGAAACCATGAGGCTGTCCATTAATAAGAATTGAGTACCAGTTGTTTCCTACCAAGTCAAAAATCATGCCTATGAATTCTTCAGCAAAACCCAATTTCCTCAGCATTTTGGTCAAGAAAAGCCAAGACAGCCTGTCATATGCTTTAGTCATATCTAGTTTAATAACCACATTAGGTCCTGCCTTTGTTCTAAGTCTTATATCAGTTATGATCTCCTGTGTCAGTAGTACATTCTCCACTATGCTTCTACCTTTCACAAATCCAGCTTGTTCCTCAGAAATTATATCAGGCAAAATCCCCACCATTCTTTCATGTATCACCCTTGAGAAGATTTTATTCACAAAATTACTTAGGCTTATTGGTCTCATGTCAGCAAATGTACTGACCTCCTTCTTTTTAGGGAGCAAAAACAAGTTAGTGCGAGTCACACTCCTTGGCAGTTGAGGTCCACCAAAGAAGGCCTTGACCATGTTGATCACATCCACCTGAATTATATCCCATCATGTCTGATAGAAAGCACCTGTGAAGACATCTGGACCACCTGCTGATTCAGCCTTCAGCCCCATTACTGCATTTTTCACTTCCTCACATG
>MDKH01129362.1:0-19235 GCA_005239495.1 Nicotiana undulata
CCAAGACAGTGTCATATTTTCATTTCCAGACTTGTATTTAGCATTCCAGTAGTTAGTCCGTGACATTGCGACACCCCGATTTTGGGATTGTTCGTTGTAGATGTCTTATCATTTCATTTTGAGTTTTTCTAAGATATTATTATTATTATTTCTCTGATGTGAAACAATTGAAGGGATTTGAAAGGCTCAGTAAAGTTTTGAGAGTTACTAGTGTGGGAAGTTTCACGTTATTTCTTGTTTATCATGTCTTTATTCTCCGCATTCTTAAAGTTTCGTTATTTTTATTAAGCAATGCTTACATGATTTTGTTGGGAATTTGTTGAAAGCGACGAACTATCATTTCGTTCAGTATTAAATGATTTTAAATTGTTATTGCAAGTTATACGTTGGCTGCCCTAGCGGGTTCAACGTTAGGCGCAGTCACGGCCCAAAGGGTGGGAATTTGGGTCGTGACATCAAGCCTACAAATCGACTCCAAGAACCTAGCAATCTCGATCACCTGGTCAAACCTAGCATCTTTCTTGACCTCTCGGGACAAACTGTAATGTAGGCCATAGTTGAGGCCATCAATGAACCTTCTGATCCTCTCTCTCTTTCTGTAGGAACCAACCATGTAGCATGAACGACCAAATCTGCAAATCTTATCTCATATTGGGTCACACTCATATCACCTAGCGTAGTTGCACGCAGCTCCTCCCTGCGGGTCTGTGGGACAAACTTCTCTAAAAAGAAAATGGAGAACTCATGCCATGAAAGTGGCACTGTGCCAACTAGCCTGCTCAACTAATAAGCCTTCCACCATTTGTAGGTTTCCCCTGTCAGCTTAAAAGTGGCAAATGGAACTCCATTGGTCTCCAATATACATGTTGTGCGAAGAATCCACTGACACCAATATAGGAGATCCTAAGCATTCTCTGACTCCTCTTCGCTGAACTTCGGAGGCTTAAGCCTCCCAAACCGCTCTACTCTTTTATGCTCCTTATCACTCACATGGGCACATCTGATACCATCGGCTCTACATCATCTGGTATCTGCTCTTTAACTGGAGGAACTGGTTGCTCCACAGGTGATGCTTTGGCTGTAGTATTAACCATACCTTGACCTCTACCCTAGCTGGTGGACTAGTGGTTGTCCACCTAATCTGGTCGCACGTGTCCTCACCATCTATGAGAGAATAAAGGAGTCAAGTTTCAAACTTCAAAATTAACAAATCACACGATAAGAATGCAAGAAAGTGAAGTTACCTAATAGTTCATTAACCTCCCGAAGTAAAGTACAGACGTTACTCATGAGACCTAAGAAACCTAGTGCTCTAATACCAACTTGTCACGATCCCAAATCCACATGTCGTGATGGCACCAAACCCAACCCACTAGGTAAGCTAACAATCACATAATATCAATAAAAATGGAATAACATGGTATAATATATAACTCAACAATGGAGGAATATCATAAAAATATTTGAGAATAAAGCAAATGGAAAAATTCTCTGATACAACTATCTGAATATAAGAATAGTAAAGATAAAGATGACATGAAGAGAACTTCAAGGACTGCGGACGATATCGCAGCTACTTCGCAGTCTCCCAAAAGCTGGCACAACTAAGGTCTGGAACCACCTCGGTCGATGTACCTGGATCTGCACACGAAGTGCAGAGTGTAGTTTGAGTACAACCAACCCAATATACTCAATAAGTAACAACACCAATTGAAAGAAGTGAGAACCTCAAAAAAACAATCCAAACGCCATTACCAATAACTGGTAACAGTTCAAAATATAAGGATAAACCGTAAAAATAATAGTTCAATTGTCGCGCCACCTTTTTACTCGTGGAGTCCAGGTTTCGATATTTTGGGGATAACTCCCTTCCTTTTGGGATGTGGCATCGGATTTGAAGAGTCGCCACCTAACGGATTAAGGTGCGTTAGGACACCTAAAGCGAATGACTCGTGAAACTAGTTTACATCACCAGATATTGGGTAACGGCTCGAAATTACCTTGAGGGGAATGTGTTAGGCAACCCTAGAGGTCCACAACGGTGGGTCCGGGCCAAACTTATTTTAAGCGAATTAGTCTTTAAAGGGAAAATAAAACAGTTTAAAAACAAATAGATATTACTTTAAAACGAGAATTAAATGGGTCCTAAGCTTTTTTAGCCTATAGGATCATTTCCATGCAATACTCCGTAACTTTCCCCGAATTGGGGTGTTACACGTAGCATTTACGCACATGTCATCATCTCTTTTACTACCCAATTACCCTCCCCTTTTCAATCATTACCTAAGCATTCTAATAGAATCTAGTACTTACCTTATGCGTGCACTACCCGTCCCTCATCTATGGTCCTGGAGGTGTTTAGAACCTCTATTTAAGGCGGTTCTAGACTCACCTACATTTCTTAAAGGATAAAACTAAGAGACACACAAAAGTCAAGTAGTACTGTCACATAAGGAGCAATTAAGGGGATCATGTTAACCTCCAAAAATAGGCAAACAGGTGCACGCTATTCAAACAAGCAATTTTTAATGATATAGGATCCTATAGGCAGGATATCTAGATGAGCATAAACATAATACATAACAGTTTTAGTAAGCGAGGCATTGAGTACCTATCAGTTTGCCTACTGATTTTGTTACTTACTCTGAATCTGGGCACGTTTTAAGCAACAAGAAATCACAATTTAAACTAAGAATCCTTAATTATCCTACAGGCTTTATAACTAGGCAAAATCCTATAGACATGGTATCTAAATGTAGAAACAGATTTTTACACTTACTTCCTATAGGCATGATGTCTAAGTGTTTAAATTTTTTTATATGTATTTCCTATAGGCGTGATGTCTAAGTGTTGAAACTGTTTTTACACTTATTTCCTATAGGCATGATGTCTAAGTATCAAGATTGATTTTATGAGTATTTCCTATAGGCATGATATCTAAGCGGGTAAAGACGTTAACCAGTTGCCAAGCAAGTTCAATAAAGAAGATCCTAGAGACATGATCTCTAATGCACACATGGAGATTTGAAAATATGGTTCTTGATGCAAAATTGATAAACGGCCTAGAAACAGGATTTCTAGGACGCAAAGTGTGAAAATTCAGGATTACAAATAGTAAGATAAGTCCTATAGGCATGATTTCTAATGGTATGCACATAGAGAATCACCACAACAACCTATAGGCATGATTTCTACCCGAACCTAACAAAGATATATAAAAATCCCTCCCCAACTTTTACTAATAACACCATATATGTTTTTACAAGGATTATTACATTATTACAGACCAATATGAATAAATTACACAATGGAAAATCATTATACTATAGGGAGCCTTGGTAGGTCCAATGTCAACCTGGGAACCAGGCCTTCAAGCAAATTTGGAGTACACCAGTAGTCCATTCCATAACACAATTAGGATTATGGTGTGTCAAAGTTCACAAAGGCCTCAAAGACCCCATGCAATGCTCACACCAGAACCTTTCAAAGAAAACTGTTTTGTAAACAAGTTTGGAAGGCCAACCCCAATGCGTCAGAATTCGGAGGAGTCTTATGGACCCTAGGCAGTGCTCACAATAGGGGTGGTAGGGCCCTAGATATCTAAGAGTAAGAGTTTGAAAGAATTATATGTTGATACCCAATTTTTCCTCAAATTATTTTTTAACTTGCATATATACCTTCAAAATTAGTTTTTATAACAATTGGTATTTTTCCATAATTTTTCCATAATTTATTTTAATTTGTTTTAATTTATCAAGTATTTTTACCTCCAATAATTAATCATAAATTGCATTACAAATGATTTCAAAACATTTCTTGGTCTAATATATCATTTTTGGTCCTATTAAGATTTAATTATTTCACAAATGAGCCAAATTGGCATTATTTTGATAATTGCAATACCTTTGCAATTATAACTTAATTATATATTGTTGTGCTATTTTACCCAATAAATAGTCATTTTATATTTTAAATACTAACTAATAATCTTAATTTAGCCTAGTTAGCATCAATTTCATTTTATATAATTATTAGATATTTTTATTAATTATTTATCTATTTTATGGGTATTTAACATCTAGCCATTTTTAATTTCAATTATAGCCTAATTGAAACCAAACCCCCAACTCAATCTTCACATTACCCGGCCCAATCCCCTTTTTTATCTGAGTCGTTGATTAATTCAAATCAACGGCCCAGATTAAAACTTACCATAATTAATGCCTAATAGACTACCCCCCTCGTTTCATTCTCCCCCCTTCACTCGTAACACTCAACCCTCTCTCTGAATCCTCTCGACTCTCTCTAGAACCTTCGTCCCCCCTGAGCTCTGTCTCTCCTTCTCAGGCCACCCCCCGTCGGAAACTATGGAGTTTCCACCTCTCCTGAACCCCTTGGCTCCGTCTTTAATGCCTGTGTTACTGATGGAGGATCTCAAGTGACCCTGAGGCAATACACTCCCATCTCCGGTCTCATGCCATGTTTTCCGGCATCCTATGGCCGTTCGAGTAAGATCCTTGCATTTTTCGGCCAAACGCCGGTAATATTTTAAGCTTTCTTCTCTTTTTGGGTTTTCTCTAGGAACCCTAGCTTTAAGATCTTCCGATCTTCTTAGATCTGTGACAGATCTATGTCTATTATGAGGTTCTCACCTGTTTTTTCTTAAAAACCCCTTTGTTTTTCAAACGATTCTTCATTTTTAATAACCCCTTTTAAAAAAAAACCCTTTATCTTATGATTTTAGTACTAATCTATGATTCCCAGTATGATTTTAAACGTTTGCTTGGGTCTCCTCTTTTACTCTAATTATTCTGGTGAAACCCCAATTTTTAGGGTTTGAGTTCGTCTTGTTTGCTATGCTTGCTAATCTATATGTTTCATCTAGATTTTCTCTGTGTCCTATGCTTTTCGCTTTAATTTTGTTGTTAGGGTTTCCAACCGGCTACTGTTTCTATGATTTCTTACTTAGGGTTTCTCTGATTTTTGTGCTATTTGTTGTTTAGTAGGTCTTATTATTCGTTTAGCAATTGTTTACCCAATACTCTACTAATTCTGTGCATCTCTTCGCAAAGCTGTGATATTTTTCTTTGAATTTATGATTTTGTATATTTTTCCCTAGAGCGTTTTTACTGATTTTTAATTACTTTCTTACTTGTGAGATGCTTTCCTTAGTTAGCACTGATTACCTGTGATTTTTTTGTCTCATCCGTGATTCTTGGACTGATATTCAGAACTAAATTGTATTCTACCATACTTATGTGCATAAATATGCTTCCAAATATTTAACATATACTTTCCTTACTTGAAATATTCCGTATTTGGTCTTTATTACATGCTACATGTTTTACTACTCCTATTAGGGTAAAATCAATTTATAGTTGATTCTTTCCCTTATTTAACTATGATTAAGCCCGTTTGAGCTATGACTCCCTAATTAAAGGGAGTCCAAGTCTGTGATTGATTCTGATTTGGGATTTTTTTCATATATGTATTAACTTAGTACTTGTTACCTTATTTTCTCTACTCGTTTTCAAAGCTATAAATACTCTACCCTCTCTTTATCATAACAGACCAACTCACACACGAACAATACATTATTCTAAGCTTTCTCCTACACATACTCTGTTACTTCTCTTGTTGTTTACTTGCTACTCAGTCGACTGAAAGCCAAGATTGAGTAACTCTACTGCCTTATTTGCTCTACTGCTCTACTATTCTACTGCTCTACACACTATTTCTCTACCTCTCTTCATTTTACTTCTCTACTACTCTGCACTCATTCTCTCACTTTGACTGGTATGTTTTCAATTTGACTTACAACATCAAAAACAATATGTTCCTGTTTGTATTACGATTGCTTTTGTTTCTACTATGTTTCTACCTGCGGTTTTGCTGTTTACTCTGCAATTAGTATGTTTGTTCTGTCTGTATGACTTCCCTTTTCCCCTCTAGCTCAACATGTCTATTACTCTCTCTTACATGTTTCTACCAAAATTCTTTCCTCCCCTAACTCCCAGCATTATAAGTATGTATCTATGCCACTTAGTTGTTATGTAATTCTGAACTTTTCCTCTAAACCTAATGAGTAACTCTGTGTAGCACCTCTCAATCTGAATCAGTTAAGTTCCTAGCATAAAAACTCTATGATATATTATTGTTGTGACTATAAGTATGCAGTACTTTAATACTTCCCTGGTGTTCACTTGTGTGAAAATCTGTTTCTATTATGTGACTTACTTGTCCCCAATACCCTCATTCCTTGTTTGTGTTTGTTACCTGAACCATGTCTGTTGTCCTGATTTTGAGTGGTTAACTGTCTTATTCCTTTCCTTTCAAACTGGTTTTCACAAAAGCAAACTCTTATGCTATTCTCCAAAAGTGTTTTCAAAACTGTTTTCCCATCTCAATTCTTTTAAAACTATATCAACAACTCTCACATACTCTTAGAAGTCTAGGTTCTTCCCCTTTAATATGTGACTGCTTAGGGACGCCAATGAGCTCCCTCTGAACTCTGACATATTAAAGTTGGCCCTTCCACACTGCACTTACTCAAGTTTGGTTATGACTCTGGGTGTGAGCACTGCACGGGATCCCTTGAGATCCTTAGGGAACTTTGACACACCTGGATCATGTGAAAGACTGTTAACCAATGGCATTGAGGCATTCTGGAGATGTTGGGCCTATCAGTAGGCTCCCTATAGTGTAACTTCTTATTTTCCTTATACATTATGTAATTTATGCCAATGGTCTGTAATAATTATTGGTAAATAACTCTGGGGATGGATAGTTAAAGGGGATGGGTATTATGCATGCTAAAAGGGTAGAAATCATGCTTTAGGTTTTACTTTCTATTTGCGTAATAGAAATCGTGTGTAGGACTCATATATACGTGCATTAGACATCATGCCATCTTAAGCCCCTATGTCTACTATTTTCAGCATATGCATCCTCATATCACTTATAAAATTCTGTGTTAAAACATGCTAATAACTAGTACGCTATCATGTACACTTAGGAAAAATCTTGTTCTAGGATAAACGTTAATATAAATTTGTTACTCATGCAAACCAAGTCTAATAATGCAATAATATTATGGTACATCTAGTGATCCTGTCTTAGGAAATTCTGCAATCATGTCGTGTACATTTAGAAATCCTGCCTAGGACTTCTGTATACAAGTCATTATGTATCTCTATATGTGCATAATTAGATGTCATGTTTTAGGTCTCATTCTACGCCTAGTCTAATTACTGATGCATGAAAAAGGCAAAAAAAAAAAAACAGTTTTACCATATTTACAAACAACTGGTAATAATTTTGTATCTTTGCAACACCTAAGTACAATATGTTTAGGCAAAACAACTTGTAACAGTTTCTTTAATAAATCTGGTAACTACTGAGCATGTCCCACGCCTAGGCAAGCCTTATGTGATTAAAGCTGTTAAAACTGGAAAAATGTTTCTTCTATGTGTACTGCCTAACTATCAACAGGTTAAAATCAGTAGGCAAAACTGATTAGGACTTTCTCTCTGAGTTAAGACACAAATCTGCCTCTTTGTTATTTTAAAGTCACTTAGATACTATGCTTTAGGATTCTGAATTAAATACTTGACCTTAACTGTGTTTGAGTCATGCTGCCTATTTGCATTATTTGTGGAGGTATACCTGAGCCTTTCTTTGTTTGTGTGTTTATCCCCCAATTGCAATCCTATGTGTTCTTGTCTGTCGCCTAGTATTTTGCCTTTAAGCCCGAGGGTCTACCCAGAACTTCCTTCTTAGGATAGAAGTCCTAAATTCCTCCAGGTCTATTAGGAAGGGACGGGTAACGGCATGCAACAGAAGTCGTTGACCAACATGCATTTTAATTACCTTTACGGGGTGGGAAGGGTAGATATGGATATGATGACCGGTGCGCTAATACCACGTGTAGACCCTCTTTGAGGAGTGACATACCGGGCATTTCATTGATGTGATCCATATTACCAATAACCTAGGACATCCCCTATGCATGCTTAGAATATAACTCTTTCAAATCTACTTATCTATTAAAACCTAGTAACACATGTGTGCTTAGACTGCGAGTCTTTCAAAACTACCTACTTTTCTTAAACATTTATTGCCTTATTGCCTACTTGTACAAATTCACAAAAGTTGTTTGGCCGGGAACCACAATTGTGGATTCTGAGGGGTGTCTAACACCTTCCCCTTAGGATAATTTCAAGCCCTATCTCTGGTTATCAAACTTGTTTGTAAATGAACCCCATATAGGTGCCCTAACGCACCTTAACTCGTTAGGTGGCGAATCTTCAAAACTTGCAAACCCCTTTCCCAAAAGGAAATGAGTTTTCCCAACAATGTCAAAATCTTTGACCGACCCCGAAAGGAGTTGGAAAAAAGGGGGCGCGACAACATGGCGACTCTGCTGGGAACTTTAGGCTTTTACCATTTCAAACGTCTTTGTGAATTTGTACCTCTTCCCATTCCCCTTATGTGCAATTAATTTTATTTCCTTCAAGCATTTAATTATCCTCAAAAAGCAAAACTGACATGTTTTCTTGTTTCCTTTTGTAATCGCTTTTTAAATTATAACTGTTGTATTTACTGCTTTCGTAACGTGCAAATACATGACTACATGCCTTTACTTTTTATTTCATAATAATGATTCAACATCATACTCCACTTGTGCCAAAACAAATCCTATAGCAACGCTTGATGAGTGGTTGCGTCCTTCCTATTTTTATCACCCCTAAATTCGGAAAGGCTTATTTGCGGTAAAACGAGTTGATCCGCGATGCAGTTGACGGTTCCGTGCCTTCCCCCTTGATTTGTCCGCTCAAGGGTACCAGTCTAACACCCCATAGAAACCTTACTCTGTTAAACGGTACATGCATCATGGTCAAACCTAGCCAGGTTAGTGTGTTGTCCGCACAATGGCCTTTAAGACAACCTTATCCAAAAGTCCATCGAGTTTTCCATAATCCAAACGGACGCAATCACGTTCTGTGCATTTATTTGGAGAACTAAATGCTTGTATGCTAATCATAAGTGTATAAATAGTCGAGCCTGGCGGGGGTAAAGGCATAACCATTTTTGCTTGCATAAATATGAGGCACGAAGTCCCTAGACTCGGCATGGTTGCCAACATTCACCCAAAGCTTCTAAACTGGTGGGAGGACCTTCACTCCAGTGATAAGACGCTCGTCAAGAAATACTTGTGTAACCTACCATCTCTCCTCGACATTCAACCCAACAAAATGTTGATAGAGGCTGCTACTTTATTGTGGGATAGCGAAAGAGCCGTCTTCCATTTTGCGGACATTGAAATGACACCGCTGCTGGAAGAAATATGAGGACAGACAGGATTAGTTTGGGAGACTCTTGGGTTGTTAATGCCTGAAAGCCGCACATGCAGGGGTTTCTTGAAAATGATGGGTCTGAAGAAGAACGCAGAGTTGGAGTGTCTAAAGTAGTCATACATTCCTTGCGAGTATTTGTACGAAAGGTAGGGTCACAGAAAGTCGTACCGTACCTATCACGACGAATTCCCCATAACATCCTTGGGACACATTCACCGTAGGGTGTTTGTCTTCATGGTTTGCTTTCTGGAGTCGATCGTATTTCCAACAAAGAAAGAAAGGATCCACACTAAGCTGGCTATGGTAACCAAAACCTTGATGTCAAAAGGGAGCTAAGCACTTCGAAGGCTACAACTTGCTACTACAACTTTGGTTCTTAGAATATCTCCAAAAGGGCCAGTGCCGGCAAGAATTCCCGCGAAGGTCATGGGACGACCACATCGATTTCCATCACCCAAAGAGAATGACATACCTTCCCGACAGATTTGTTCAGCCCGAAACTGCCAGAGAATGGGTAGAGTTCTTCGATAATCTGACTGAGGAGCAGGTACAGTGGATGTTCGAGTGGTTTCCAACAGAAGAGTTCATCGTCCGATCTAGAGATGCACCATTCTTGATACTGATTGGTCTGAGAGGAACATACCCTTACGTCCCTTTCCGGGTTATGAGACAAGTAGGAAAAAAATAGATTATACCAAGGGTCGACAAGATCAGCCATTTCCGAGCTGACTTCCAAAATGATGATAGTCCTAACAATTCCCAAGCCCAACACATGTGGCACTATAAGATCATAATGGAGAAAGACACAATTGAACCAGACCGATATCATGAACGTTGTACACCTTTCTACTCAGGGTGGTTAGAAGACAACTAGGATGGCAAGCCGGGGTTCGTCCGAGGCCACAGGATCATAGATGAAAAGGCCGAGGCACAGGTCAAGTATAATCAACTACGCAAAAGGATAAGTGAATGCGAAAACGAGCACCGTGAGATACGTGTGTCCAACAAGAAGCTGATTGAGGAATGGAAATGCATGGCCATCAATACCAATAGAAAGATGGGATACTTGGAATGAGGCATAGTCGAGTTAGAGGGTAAGTTCATCAAAAGGGTTGAAGAATGTCAAAAAGCTGAAGGGAACGAAAGAGGACATCTACCCAGAGCATACCTGCTACTCGGACTTCGCGAGATGGGGAACCTGTTAGAGGGAATCAAGGATGCCGAGTCTGGGGAAGGTCCCTTTGGGACCAAGTAGACAGGATTTCTTTTCGCTTTATCAAAGTAATAAGGCCCATGGCCATTAGTGATTTTTATTTCCTGCTTATTTAGTGTCGTTTTGGGTTCGTCTATTTTCACATTAATGAGATGAGGCATTTTAGCATCCAAGTTCTCCAAATCAATTTATCTCTAGGCCTACCTCGGGCACAACGAGGGTCCCCAAATTAGGACGCGTTTTATATTCCTGCACTATGTGTTTAAATACCGCAACATTTTTTCATAATCCTCACTGACTTGGCTACCTTTTTGTTTTTTCTTTATTTTATTTTCTTTGATTATTACCCTCCCCCAAAGGTTGGTTCGTGCACTCTGGAATCATCATCATACTATACAAGATCCAGGGGCCCTCCACCCTCTCCTCCTCCTAGTCCTCCCAAAGGCAAAAGCAAAGGCAAAGGATAAATGGAAGATTCAGGCAACATCAGAAAATAAAACACAATGCTGGTCGAACGAGTAGAGGATCCTAACGATCTAGTTACTCAGGTTCAGAATGAGGCTATGACACAACTCCAGCAAAGGTTGGTGAAGCTCCAAGGGGAGCTTGAGTAGGTCCGAAATTTGGCGAACCTATCCTTCTCACTCAGTGTCCCTGATGTCACTCAGAATCCCATACCTCCTCAAAACACCCCAAACAAGCAAAATCTTCCCAACACTCATCATCACATAACTCCACCGAAAAATCAAACTATCCCACCACAACACTAGCACAACACCTGCCACGCTCCGAGAAATACCTCGATAATCATCCCTGAACCGCAAAACTCCACAAATAAAAATCTTTACGCCCAAGCATGAGGCCATTACAACAACCCCATTTACGTGGAGACTATGCCATACTCCACCCAACCCATTTCATACACACCTCCAAAGTTCGAAAAGCTCATCAGGAATTTTGTTGAGGAACTCAAAAAGCTGACCAGCCGAGTTCAAGGCGTTGAGGGAAGCAAATGAGTTGAAGGACTGAACTATGAAGACCTCTGTATACAACCCGATGTCGAACTGCCCAAGGGGTACAAACCTCCAAAGTTCGAAATGTTTGATGGCACAGATGAACCAAGGGTCCATTTGAGGACCTACTGTGACAAGCTGGTTGGAGTAGGGAAAGTTGAAAAGATCCGCATGAAGTTGTTCATGAGGATCTTGACAGGGGATGCTCTATCTTGGTACATTAGCCAAGACCCCAGGAAATGGTCGAATTGGGTAAGCATGGCGTCTGACTTCATGGATAGGTTCAGGTATAATATAGAGAACGCACCAGATGTGTTCTATATCCAGAATCTGAAGAAGAAACCCACAGAAATGTTTCATGAGTATGCTACCCGCTGGAGGTCCGAAGCTGCTAAGGTCGGGCCCGCCTTAGACGAGGATTAGATGAATAAGTTCTTTGTCTGAGCTCAAGATCCACAATACTATGAGTGATTGATGGCGATCGAGAATCATAAGTTCTCTGATATTATGTGTGAGAGAATCAAAGAAGGAATCAAAAGAGGTATGGTCACCAATTTCAAAGCCTTACAAGCTACAAATAAGGCTTTGCAGTCTGGTGGTGTGTCCAAGAAGGGGGATGTGGGAGCCGTGATGGTTGCACAGAGAACCAAATCCCCACTTAAATACCAAACCTACTAAACACCTACACTCACGTATCAGCCAGCACCTTCATACCAAACACCCTCGCCTACATACCAATCAGCACCTCCGCCAACATATCAGTCATCTCCACCACCCACCTATCAACCGCAATCTCCCCGATATTCCCAGCCCGCTCCTGTTTACCACGCCTATAACTCTAAACCATCCCACTATCAGTCACCCCCTGCTCGCCAAAACTTCCTAGACCTCGACCTAATTTTGACCGCAGACCTCCTAAACAATACACTGCCATTGCTGAACCTATCGACGAGATGTACAAAAAACTGAAAGTTGCTGGTTATATCACTCCCATCCCTACTGCCAACCCTGAGAATCCCTCTCAATGGGTTAATCCAAACAAGTCCTGCACATACCACTCTGGCATGAAGGGACACACCATCGATGAATACTGCTCTTTGAAGGATAAAGTACAGTCCTTGATCGACAACAAGATCATTGTAGCAAAGGAATCCACTCCCAATGTTCGCAACAATCCACTCCCAGACCATAAGGGTGGAGGCATCCACATGATCGAAGTAAAGGAAGATTGGCACCCGGAGGGGTCGATTGGGTTGATCATAGAAGGTGATGACCCAAAGAAGCCAACGGTTACTCTTAACCCTATCATAGTCCAGATCCAGCCATCTGGAGATGCTGAGGTAGTTGCATCAGTGTCTTTCGAGTTTGAAGCGGCACGACCCGCAAAGGCATCTGCGCCATTTGAGGTCGAAATTATACCAACTATAAATGCGCCTGCACCACTAGAGATTGCAGTCATGCCACCCGCTAAGAAACATGTTCCGTTCGAAGTAAAGATAGCTACACCAATCACAGTGGTGGTGTCAACCACGCCACCTTTTCGCAGCAATGCCATACCATGGGATTATGTAGTCGAGGTAAGAAGAAAATGCAAGGTCAAGGTCGAAGAAGCTACTACGGCACATGGTATGACAAAGACCGGTAGGGTCTACACACCAAAGCATTTGGCTGAATCAAGCAAGCAGGCTTCCAACAGGCCACCCATTATTGAGACAGGTCTGGACGACCTTTGGAGGAAGGTACGGGCCAAGGAGTACTCTGTCATTGACCAGTTGAACAAGACCCCAGCTTAGATATCCATTCTTTCTTTGCTGCAAAATTCAGAGGTACACAGAATTGCTTTGAGTGCTGAATGAAGCGTATGTTCCAAACAACATCGCTAGTGGAGAAATGGCCAATATGATAGGCCAAGTGTTAGAAATCCATAAGATCACCTTTCACGAGGATGAGCTGCCGCCTGAAGGGTTGGGTCATCACAGAGCCCTGCACATCAGTGTGCAATGTGAAGACTATTTCATCACCAGAATTCTTATCGACGGGGGATCCAGTCTCAATATCTGCCTGTTGATAACACTCAAGCAACTGGGCAAAGGGTTGCACGAGACAAAAGAGGGAGCGATAAATGTGAAAGCTTTTGACGGTTCTCAGAGGTCTACCATTGGCGAGATTAGCATGTGCTTGCAAATGGGGCCTACATGGTTCGAAGTTGACTTTCAAGTAATAGATGTATCAGCGTCCTACAATCTGCTCTTAGGATGGCCATGGATACATGTCGCTGAAGCCGTGGCATCGACATTGCATCAGGAAGTGAAGTTTAAATGGAACCATCAATAGGTAATCATCCACGGAGACGGGAGCAATCCTATTTACAGTCGCCAGACTATTCCAGTGATCGGAGGAAGAAGGAAGCTGGGTGGAGAAACTTACCACCATATTGAACGGGTCAATACCATAGTCAAGGACAAATGGTGGGATAGCAAGATATCAAGCATGATGAACTGGAGAGGGTATGAGCCAGGTAAAGGGCTCGGCAAGAATCTCCAAGGGATCTCCAAACACATAAAGATCAAGAAACATTGCACCACCTTCGGTGATACGAATATACCTGGGAAGAATTCAATAGCTGGTCACCACCATGGCGCGGTCCCTATTACCCACTGGAGCAGCCGATACCGGATCTAGAGCAAACCTTTCATCAGGCTGGCATTATCTATGGGTCAGATGAAGAAGAGTCACTTGCAGCACTGAGGAATCTATTCTTAGAAGACGATGACATGGATTGTTGTGTCATTCTCGAGGAGGAGGGGGAGGAAGGCCCTTCCATCCAGGCCGTGAGCAGAGGAGCATCTCTCAAGAACTGGACAATCAGAACCGCCAAAGCTTGACGAGCCTCGGGGTAGCAGGGCTAAACAAGTATCATTTATTGTCTTTTATTATATAATTTTTCCTTTTCCGCATTTTATTTCTGCAATAAGAGCCTCAATGTTCAAAACATTTACTCAATTTATCAAAAGCACTTTTACGTTTTATGAATCAATATTTATTACTATCATTTTTCTCTCATTACTTTATCTATATAGCATTACTATTACTTGTCTTGATGAACCGATGACTATGACATGCAATGAAGCAATGCAGAAAACGGACATCTATTCAGAAGAAGAGGATGATATACCTGACGAGATCATCAAAGAAATCGAGAATTTTTAACACAAACCTAAGTCCAACCTGGACGAGACCGAAATTGTCAACCTGGGAGGTTTAGAAAATGTCAAGGAATCTCGTATCATCATTCATTTTTCGCCGTCAGAGAAGAAAGAATACAAAGGAGTATGAGGACATATTCGCATGGTCGTACGATGACATGACCGATCTAAGTACATCTATTGTTTCTCACAAGTTGCCAACCAACCCAATGTGTCCACCAGTAAAGCAAAAGCTCAGAAAAGTTCAAACCTCACATGAGTTTGAAAATCAAGGAAGAAGTCACCAAGCAGATCAACACCAAGGTTCTCAGGGTAGTCGAGTATCCGACATGGTTAGCCAACATCATGCCAATGCCAAAGAAATATGGGAAGGTTAGAGTCTGTGTCGACTACCGGGATCTCAACTGGGCCAGTCCGCAAGATGACTTCCCTTTTCCAAACATACACATCCTGATCGACAATTGCGCCAAGTATGAACTACAGTCATTCGTAGATTGCTTCGCTGGTTACCATCAGATCTGGATGGATGAGGAAGATGCTGAGAAAACGACCTTCATTACGTTGTGGGGAGTTTACTGCTATAAGATGATTTCGTTCGGCCTGAAGAATGCTGGGCCACTTATATGAGGGCTATGACCACTATCTTCCACGATATGATACACACACAGATTGAGGTATATGTGGATGTTGTTATTATCAAGTCCAAGAAAGTTGTCGATCACATAGAAGATCTGAGGAAGTTCTTCAATAGGTTGCGGAAATACAACCTGAAACCAAACCCCGCGAAGTGTGCATTCGAGGTTCCTGCTGGTAAATTGCTTGGGTTCATTGTCAGTCGTCGAGGAATAGAACTGGATCCATCAAAAGTCAAATCCACTCAAGAGTTACCACCACCAAGGAACAAGAAAGATGTGATGAGTTTCCTAGGGCGTCTCAATTACATCAGCCGGTTCATAGCACAATTTATAGTCATATGTGAACGGATCTTCAAGATGCTGAAGAAGGACGCCGCAGCCAAATGGACCAATGACTGCCAAAAGGCCTTCGACAAAATTAAGAAGTACTTGTCAACGCCACCAGTCCTAGTACTTCTTGATCCAGGTAGACCCCTATTACTCTACCTTGAAGTGTTAGATGGAGATTTCGGCGGCGTTCTGGGGAAGCACGATGAAACAGGAAGAAAGGAGAAATCTATTTATTATCTCAGTAAGAAGTTCACTCCGTACGAGGCTCGGTATTCTCTATTGGAACGCACCTGCTACGCTTTGATTTGGGTAGCCCAGAAGCTGAGGCATTACTTCTGTGCCTATACTACATATCTTATATCAAGGATGGATCCCTTGAAGTACGTCTTTCAAAAACCCATGCCTGGCAAGTTGGCCAAGTGGTAAATCCTGCTGAGTGAGTTCAACATTATCTATGTGACCCAGAAAGCAGTCAAGGGACAAGCATTGGCGGACCATCTTGCTGAGGACCCTGTGGATGGGGAGTACAAACCCCTGAAAACGTACTTTCCCGATGAAGAGGTATCGTTCATAGGAGAAGACATTGCAGAATCCTATGACGGGTGGAGAATGTTCTTCGACAGAGCGGAAAATTTAAAAGGAGTCGGCATTGAAGCTGTTCTGATATCAAAAACTGGTCAACACTATCCGGTATCTGACAATCTCAGATTCCCCTGCACCAACAATATGGCAGAATATGAAGCTTGCATCTTAGGGATCAACATGGCCATTGATATGAACGTCCAAGAGCTGTTAGTGATTGGTGATTCAGACTTGCTTATACATCAGGTACAAGGAGAATGGGCTACCAAGAATTCCAAGATACTGTTGTATCTGCACTACGTGCAGAAATTGAGAAAGAGGTTTACAAAAACAGAATTTCGGCACGTCCCCTGAATCCAAAACGAGTTCGCCGATGCTTAAGCCACTCTGTCTTCTATGATTCAGCATCCGGATAAGAATTTCATTGATCCCATTCCAGTGAATATCCATAGCCAACCAGCTTATTGTGCCCATGTTGAAGAAGAAACAGACGGAAATCCTTGGTTTCATGATATCAAGGAATACTTGGCAAAAGGAGAGTACCCAGAGCTTGCAAATCATATTTAGAAACGCACGCTTCGGAGATTGTCCAAAAACTTCTTTCACAGCGGAGGAATCCTGTACAGGAGAACTCCCGATTTGGGATTATTGCGATGTGTCGATGCAAAGGAAGCCTCCAAAATACTGGAAGAGATACATGCTGGGACCTGCGGCCCACATATGAACGGGTTTATCTTGGCCAAGAAGATACTCAGAGCCGGTTATTTCTGGATGACCATGGAAATGGAAAGCATCCAGTATGTCCGGAAATGCTACCGCTGACAGGTACATGCAGATATAATAAAGGTACCCCCAAATGAGCTCAATGCAATAAGCTCGCCTTGGCCGTTCGCCGCTTGGGGTAATGGACGTCATTTGACCAATCGAGCCCACCGCCTCCAACGGACACAGGTTCATTTTGTTAGCAATTGCCTATTTCACTAAAAGGGTCGAAGCAGCATCTTACAAAGCAATGACTAAGAAAGTCGTGGCAGACTTTGTTCGCGGCAGTATTGTTTGTCGATTCGGAGTTCCAGAGTCAATCATCACCAACAATGGTTCCAATCTCAACAGTGACCTGATGAAAGCCATGTGCGAGACTTTCAAAATCAAGCACAAGAATTCCACAGCCTATAGACCTCAAATGAATGGAGTTGTAGAAGCTGCCAACAAAACATCAAGAAGATACTGAGGAAGATGATAAAAAAGCACAAGAAGTTGCATGAGAAGCTATCATTTGCTTTACTGGGATACCGCACCACAGTCTACACGTCAACCGGGGCAACCCCTTACATGCTGGTTTATGGTACAGAAATTGTCATTCCTGCTGAAGTGGAGATTCCATCCCTAAGAATCATACAAGAAGCTGAGCTCAGCGATGCAAAGTGGGTAAAGAGTCGTTACGAGCAATTAGCCCTCATAGAAGGAAAAAGATGAATGCAATATGCCATGGTAAACTCTATCATAACAGAATGTCCAGAGCTTTCAACAAGAAAGTCAAGCCTAGGCAGTTTGCACCAGGATAGTTAGTGTTAAAGAAGCTCTTTCCACATCAAGATGAAGCCAAAGGGAAATTCTCTTCCAACTGGCAAGGTCCGTATATGGTTCACCGAGTATTGACAGGAGGAGCATTTATACTTGCAGAAATGGACGGAGAAGTCTGGCCAAAGCCAATCAATTCAAATGCACTCAAACGTTATTATGTTCAATCCTATATGTTTTATCAATGATGTAAATTGAACTACGCCTGACCTGATTCCCGTTTAAGAGGGGATACGTAGGCAGCCCTATGGGTTCGGTCAAAATTCAATGAAAATTGCATTTTTCCCCGCAAATGGAAACTGGGGCAGAAGTTTTAGGAGGACCCTCAAAATTCCGAAGTAAGTTCAGCCAATCGCCGCACGAGCAACAGTCAGAAACATCAACCCATCAAACTGGGGCAGAATTTTGAAGAGGACCCTCAAAATTCCGTAGCAGGAGAGGTTGCAATGTCTTGAACCGTGTCATGGTCGGCGGTTCATCTAAAAATATTTTAAATTATATGTTTATACTATATCTTTACAAAATCATGCGTGCGTACTCTTGAAAACAACTTTGTTTAGCAAACGCTACCCCAATGATACGAACAGTATCATCAGATCAAGCCGAATGAACCAAGCAAAGCCAGCAGGGATACAAACTAACCTCCCCCATTTACAGAACTCACGATTTGTTTTTTGGATGCAGGCATTAAGATTGCAAAATTCGAGCATACTATCCGCCCGAAAGACAGATACTATTCAAAGATATGATTCTCAAAATCGTCGTACCTGTCGAAATTTATTATCAACATAAACAAATGATGCTTCATAATCACAATGCCCACAACGGTCATAATACCGCAATTTAATATCAGCTAAGAAACTATACTGTCATTTATTTACTATTGCATAAGGCTAACTTTCTGCCTTCCATTTTCATAAGTCTACCTTTCTACCATCCGAGAATAAGCTCTGTCTCTGTCACGCCCCTAAATCGGTCCAGGTCGTGATGGCGCCTAACGACGAGGTTAGGTAAGCCAACGAACAACAATAACAATAAAAATGCGGAATACAATAACAATATGGGGTAAGGCCGTAGAAATAAGCTGAGCCACAGCTAGGCCCAATATATACAACCCCAAATTACCAACATAACTACAACAAGTGTGTGCCAGGACTAGTGTCACAGTGTCAACGGGCGGCTACATAGATACAGCAGCAGAAATACTTATACAAAATATACAAGCCGCAGTCTGGAATAAAAGACGGAGCAAAATTAAACTAGAAGGCTCCAGAGGTGCTGTCAGGAAAATGCCAAGAAGACAGCTCACCGTGTGGAGC
>ML263527.1:0-44016 GCA_005239495.1 Nicotiana undulata
CTAGTTGATGATTTTTCCAACATAGGGTATACAATCCCTAGTTGATTTTATTTTCTAACATAGAATATACACTCCCTAGTTGATGCCAACATAGGGTATACACTCCCTAGTTGATTATTTTTCCAACATAGGGTATACACTCCCTAGTTGATGCCAACATAGGGTATACACTCCCTAGTTGAGGCCAACATAGGGTATACACTCCCTAGTTGATGATTTTTCCAACATAGGGTACACTCCCTAGTTGATGCCAACATAGGGTATACACTCCCTAGTTGATGATTTTTCCAACATAGGGTCTCCAGTCCCTAGTTTATTTTATTTTCCAACATAGGGTATACCCGATGATTTTTCCACCATAGGGTCTCCAGTCCCTAGTTGTTGATGATTTTTCCAACATAGGGTCTCCAGTCCCTAGTTTATTTTATTTTCCAACATAGGGTATACCCTCCCTAGTTGATGCCAACATAGGGTATACACTCCCTAGTTGATGATTTTTCCACCATAGGGTCTCCAGTCCCTAGTTTATTTTATTTTCCAACATAGGGTATACCCTCCCTAGTTGATGCCAACATAGGGTATACACTCCCTAGTTAATGATTTTTCCAACATAGGGTTGTTTAACCAAAGATTTTGATTCTTTGACCAAAGCTACTTTTAGGATGAACACGGGTTACTAATAATCAAAGAGATAATATTCAGTAAAAGAAAATTAATGAACGGTGATAATATGATGCTCAGAAAGTAAAGTGTATTGTATTCGAAGTTCAGATGTCCCTTATAAGTTATATTCCCCTCCTTTATATAGGGGTTTCCTAATATAACGTCTACTTTTTACAATGATAGACCATTAATGATTAATTATTACATTAATGGGGCGTTACAAAGGGTAACCCTAACTGTTGCATGAAGGTTACATAACGTATGAGTCATTAATTGAAGATCCCTAAATCTGACTGTAGCTTTGTTTGGATTCATTCTGACTGTGTCTCTTCCCTGTCTAAATCAGGTTGAGTTTCTCGTGGCTGATTACCCCGTAGGTTTCATTGATCCGCACCTCTTAGTTTTGTACCTCTTTATAGAATCATATTCAACTGTTGTGTTTTCCTTGGTCCACGTAGCCGGCTGAGTTGTCAAGAATCACCTTACGTGTGAAACTATTTTTTACCAATACATATAGTCCTCCACTTACCATTTATATATCGATTAATATTTGGTAAGTGGATACGCATTTATGGCGGGAATATTTTGCCGTCGCTTTACCTTGAAACATTATATCTTTCTCTGAACATAGGAGTCGTTTGTCACTTCCATTTAATGCTCAAACCACGTGTCCCTTCCGAATTGGTTCTACAGTTACTCGGCGCCTTTTAAGGCTTTTTGCGGTTGCGTCAGTCGCGAAGTGACACCTTCAATTATGACTTTTCATCATTGTTTGTTTTCCATGTTTGACGGTTGTCCTCAAGTATAAATACCTCTCTTCTTTTATTTACTCCCACGAAACACTTTCTAGCTTGTCTCTTTTACTTGTAAAGAATTTCTTCTTGCCTTCGTAAACATTTCTTCTTCAAATCAACCCAAAAGAGTGATAGATGTTGAGAGTTTAACACCTTCTTCTGCTCCGACTAGGAGTCGGAGGGGTGGTAGACTAAGGAGTTTAGGGTCCACTCCTTCGAGAGGCTCTTCTTCTTCTCAGATTGTCTCCCCTCCTTCTGCTAAGTCTTTAGTTTCAGCAAGAGCTAGGGCTTCCAAGTCTTTGTCCAGAGGTAGAGAACATCTTCGTGAACCTCGAGTTGACAAAATCATTCCCGCTGAGTTTGTCTTTACTAGGGACAATCAGGTCCTCGTAGATCAGCCTTCTTCCATTGATAGTGTTGAGAGGTATCCCACTCTTATTACTGAAGGTCATATTTCCCTTGTTCGCAGGGAATGTTTTTGGAGGTCTGATTTCCCTGTCTATATTCCGAATAGAAATCAAAGAATAACGCCTTACAAGACGGGGTATTCTTTTGTTTATACGTACCCTTTTACTTTAGGGTTTAGACCTCCCATTGATCCAGTCATAATCGAATTCTGTCGTTTCTTCAATATTTTCTTAGGGCAAATTGGTTTTCTTGTGTGGCGAGTTGTCGCATGTCTTAGGAGTTTAGCTTTTTTAGCCTAGGTTCCTTTTACTTTTATCCATCTTATTCATCTTTATTCTCCTGCTTTATTTCGTCAAGGGGATTTTACTCTGGCTGCCAAGAGTAAAAGAGTGTTGGTAACCCCTGGAGACTATAAGGATAGAGGTTGGTACCTCTGGTACGTCGTTGTGCCCACTGCTGGTTTAGTGGGTGAATAAAATCTCCCTTTCCCTGAGAAGTGGAATCATGCACGTGAGTACATTTTAGCTCATATTTGTTACTTTCCTTCTTTTTGCTTGAAGTGTTTTATTAACATCGTATCTGTTTCTTCTTCCTTTAGCAATTATGGGTACTGTTGAGAATGTCTCTGATATCCGTGATTGGGTAGAAAAATTGTTGTCAGTTTCTCCCTTGGAAGAAAGATCTTGGAAGTACTTCTCTGGGAAATACGGTTGGCAAGTAAAGACCCACGGTAAGTGAAGCTTTTGTTTCCGCTTCTTTCCTTACTCGAGCCTCTTTTTTCTTTGTCGTTTGACTTTTTCCCTTTTGACAGGGTTCTCTGCTCGTGGGGTGTCTGTTGCGTCCATTCCGAAGATGTCTTTGACTCAAGCCCAAGAGATTATTGTTGTTTCTTCTTCCTCGAAGAGGAAGGTTGGTGAGTCTCGATATTTAGAAGAAGAAGAAGAAGAAGAAGAAGAAGACACTTTGGGGCATAGGTCACGAAGAAGGAGGGTGATTTTGGACGATGAGTCTGCACCCGTAGTTGTGCGTTCCGTGCCTGAAGTCAGACCCTCTACTTCTGAAGACACTTCACTCCCTCATGTACATGAATCTGTGGATCACCTGTTCTGCGAAGGCTTTGGCCCTGCTATTGATGAAGTTCACCTGGCTGTCTTTCCTGCTTCTTTTAGAGAAACTACTTCATTTGCCCCTAGTACTTCCTCCGCTCCCTTGGCTATCACCGTTCCCGTCGTTGTTTTTCCCGTGGCTTCCTCGACTCCTCAATCCTCCGTGCATGTTGCTTCTTCTCTGCCTGTTTTCGTGCCTTCCGTTAGGGAAGTAGGGTCTTCCAGCAGGGAGGTGCGGCAAGTCCTAATAGGGGTTCCGGCTGAGGGAAGTCTCTTCAAGAAAACTGGCGAGCCTGAAGTGTAGCTTAAGCCTTTGATAGGCCCAACGGAGAGGTCCAAGCTAGCTAGCCATACTGCCCTTACATGGGCCAATGAAGTTGTACATACCTCTTTGAAGGTATGATGCAGTTTATCTCATTTCATTTCCGTACATGAAATTTATCATATCTAATTGGTCTATTTTTTGTAGATCAATCTTATAGGCATGGAGCTCATGAAGAGGATTTCAAATACGGATCAGGAGATAAAAGGGTTGCGGGCTGATATTGATAATTGGAAGGGACAGTATGACAGTTTAAGGATTGACATAGATGCCTTAGAAGAAGAAAGGAGTACCTTGAAGCGGCAGATGAGGATTATGGCAGCGGAACTGGCAGTTGAGAAGGCTTCTTCCATTCAGGCTGATAAGGACAAGAGCATTCTTGAATCTTCATTTGCTGAGCAGTTGTCCCGTGCCTCAGAAGAAGTCAGGAACTTAAAAGACTTGCTGGGGCAGAAGGAGGAATACTCAGGCGAGTTTGTGTAGTCACTCACCCGGACTCAGGAGGATCTTCGTAATGCTTTAGACGGAGTTCAATCTTTGGAGGAGTCAATTGTACCTTTGAGGGTTGCCCATGAAGCTGCTGAAGCGGATAAGGACGGGCTAAGAGATGAGCTTCAGGTATGGGCGAGAGATTATGAAGATCTCGAAGATGCGGCTGTTGTCGATGTTAGTTGGGCGTACATGAATTCTCGCCTTGACACATTGACGGAAATGAGTCAAGAGGGTTTCGACCTTAGTGCTGAAATAGCTAAAACTAAGGAGGCCATGGAGAAGGCTCAACAAGGTCATAACCTCTCTTCACCCGATGGTGAGACTCCAATCCTTCTCCTCAAGAAGATTAAGATGTTGGTTCACCTTCTTTTTTTTATTTGATTGGTGGTTACCCCCAGCTCCATCGGGGATAAATTTGGATCTTTTTAAAGTCCCCAACTGACAACTTAGGGGCACTTTAATGTATAAATTGTATGCGGCTAAGTACTAGTTAGTACTTAGTTCTTACTTAGCCGCTCTTTTTTGAATATATGCAAGTTATGACTTTTTTACTTTGAGCTTCTGTTTCACTCTTAAGTCTTTTGCATGTTTTGATTTTTGAGGTTTTGTTTTTCCTCTGAACTTTTGCATGAAGATGCTGAAATCACTCGTACCTTTTCATAGTAGGCACGATGTTATATATAAAATGTGAGCCTTTTTTGTAGTACGCTTTTTTTATGAAAGAGGGCCCTTTTTGATTGACACTTAATGAAGAAGACGTCTCAACTTCATACTGGTGTAATAATGCAATAGAGTGATAGGAATTTTTTCACATGTTTAAGAATGTTTCTGAGAAAAGTTTTTTGTTTGAACTTCCACGACATTTTACATGTGTTTTGATTACGTCTAAAACTCATGTTGCAACTATTTTCATTTAACAAATTTGATATACATTTGTATTTCGTAACTGTTTTTCATAGGTAACAGTTTTTTCAAATTAATACAAGGGAACAACTGTTTTTCATTAGTAACAGTTTTTATAAAGATTGGGGTTTTTAACCGTAACTGTTTTTGTTGACAACAGTTTTAATAAATACGAGGGAAATGCTTTTTCATCCGTAACTGTTTTATTTGATAACAGTTTTCTGAATAAATACAAGGATTTTGATCTTTCATCCGTAACTGTTTTATTTGATAACAATTTTCTATATGAGTACAAAGATTTCATAACTGTTTTTAATCACAATAGTTTTTGAACGAGTATAATGATGATGATCTTTTACCCCTAACTGTTTTTTTTTTGTTACAATGGTTTTGAATAAGTACAAAGATTGGCATTTCTTCCTCGTGGCTAACATTTTGCCTTTCAACCTGAACATGTTCGAAGGTTTTTTGAATTAGGCTTTGTATTTGAGTCTTCGGCTCTTTCGATTCTACTCGTATCACTTGACTTATTGGGTAGATGGATCTTCAGGCTCGAGCTTTTGCTTTCTGATAGTCTTCTTCGCTTCATCTTAGCCTTCCATACTGTATAGTCCCCCAAGTGTTTGAGCTTTGAAGAATGAAATCTCGAGCACTTGACTATTCCTTCCTTGTGGTACTTTTCCTGAAAAGGAAAAATGTGCGGGACTCGAAGGTATATAGTTTTTAGATGATGAATGTTTAACCCTTTAAAACGTCCATTAGAAAGTGTAACCCTAGACCGGGAATTTAGTTATTTCCTCGCGTCTTTGCAGGTCTAATATCATCATCTGGTGATAGGTTAGCTTTATGACTATAATCTAAAAAGGTTAGTAAAATTTTAAATGTTCAAAATAAAATCGGACGTGCAATACCTGACCGGGGGTACTTCTTTTCCTTAGAAGTGGTACTTCTTCAAGTGGATGGCATTCTAGCTTGTCGGTAGGATTCTGTCGTCCATAGTTTCCATCTCGTAGTCGCCCTTCCTAGCTATGCCTCGGACTTTGTAGGGTTCTTCCCAATTTGGCTTAGATTTCCTGCGCCTGCTTCTTTCGTTGATTGAAATACTTTTTTTAGGACGAAGTCCCCAATCTTGAAGTATCTGAGATGAGCTTTACGGTTGTAATAACGCTCTATGATTTATTTTTGAGCTGCCATCCGTATTAATGCTACTTCCCTTCGTGGTTCGAGCAGGTCCAGATTAGTCCTTAATTCCTCATCATTTACCTCCTCCATGGTTGTTATAAAACTTATGCTTGGTTCTCCAATCTCCACTGGTATTAAAGCTTCTGAGCCATAGATAAGTGCGAAGGGAGTTTCTCCCGTGGCTGTTTTTGTAGTTGTTCTGTATGCCAATAATACCGCTGGTAACTCATCAGGACAATTTCCTTTGGCTTTATCTAGCCGCTTCTTTATATTATTGATGATGATTTTATTTGTTGACTCATCTTGACCATTATCCACGGGGTGATACGGCGTTGAAGTGATCCGTTTGATTTGCCAGCTTTCAAGGAATTCTATGATTTGAGAGCCTATGAATTGTGGGACATTATCACACACGATCTCCTTCGGTATCCCAAAGCGGCATATTATGTTTCGCCATAAGAAGCTCCTAACTTCCTTTTCTTGCACTTGTTTAAATGCTTCTGCCTCTACCTATTTTGTGAAATAATCGGTAAGTACGAGTAGAAACCGTACCTGTCCTTTAGCTGGAGGAAGAGGTCCCACTATGTCCATACCCCATATCATGAAGGGCCATGGGGATATAATTGGATGTAACAATTCCTCTGGTCGATGCATGTTATTGGCGAACCATTGGCATCTGCCGCATTTGGATACGAAGTTCTCGACATCTTCTTCCATCTTCGGCCAATAGTACCCAGCTCTGATTAGGGTTTACCAAGGATCTCTCTCCTAAATGATTTCCACAGTGTCCTTCATGGACTTCTTTCATCACGAACTCCAATTGATTAGGTCCGAGGCATTTAGCTAAGGGTCCTCCGAACATCTTGCGATATAATGAATTGCGAATGAGGAAGTACCGTGCAACTTTGCGGCGAAGTGCTTGAGTTTTTTTCTTATCGTCAGGTACGGTGCCATTCTGCAAAAAATTAAGAATTTCGTTTCTCCAATCCCAGATTAAATTGTTGAAAGTTACCTCATTTCTGTCATGGTCGATCGCTGAATGGAATAGATGAACGACAATGGCATTGTCTTTGTTTGTTACTTCCGTGACTGCTGCGAGGTTAGATAATGCATCTGCCTCTGTATTTTCCTCTCTAGGTATTTGTATTACCTTCCATGTTTTGAATTGTCTTACGAGCTCTCGTGCCTTTTCCAGATACTGTTGCATCCGAGTCTCTCGAGCGATGTAAGTCCCCTGCATCTTATTTACTACCAGTTGGGAGTCGCTCTTGATTACGATTTGCTCGATTGAGAGTTCTCGTGCGAGTTCTAGTCCTGTAATGACAGCTTCGTACTCTGCTTCATTGTTAGCTATAGGATAACATTTAATAGTATGTCGTGTCTTCTCACCCGTGGGTGATATTAGGACTATGCCTAAGCCGGCGCCTTTTACATTAGAAGAGACATCGGTGAATAGGGTTCATAGACCCGAATTATCACCGTTGAAGAGTTGTAACTCTTTTTCCACTTTAGAGACAATGCTACTACTAAAGTCGGCGACAAAATCAGCTAAAATTTGAGACTTAATTGCAGTCCTAGGCTGATATATTATTTCATGCTCACTTAATTATATGGCCCACTTGGCTAATCTTCCTGATAGTTCTTGCTTATGCAAAATATTTCTTAAAGGATATAAAGTCACAACAGTGATTGGATGATATTGAAAATATGGTCGTAATTTTCTAGATGTCATTATTAAAGCTAAGGCTAACTTTTCTAGATGTGGATATATGGTTTTAGCATCTAGTAAAGTTTTTCTTACATAATAAATAGGAGATTGTTTACCTTTATCTTCTCTTACCAATACTGCACTTACAGCAATTTCTGAGACATCTAGGTAGATGTACAATCTCTCCCCTTCCTTTGGCTTTGATAGCAGCGAAGGTTTTGATAGATAAGCATTCAGATTTTTGAGGGCCTGTTGACATTCTTCAGTCCATTCAAACTGATTCTGCTTTTTGAGGTCTGAAAAGAATTAAAACTTTTTTCGAAAGACCTGGAAATAAATCTTCCCAAAGCTGATATTTTTCTCGTTAGTCTTTGAACTTCTTTTTTATTTGTTAGTATATCAGGTATTTCTTCTATAGCTTTAATTTGAGCGGGATTTACCTATATTCCCTTGTTTGATACATGGAAACCCAAGAATTTACCTGATTGTACACCAAAAGCGCATTTTTCTGGATTCAACTTCATATTATACCTGCGTAAAATGTCAAAAGTAATAGAAAGGTGTTGGAATTGGTCTTCCGACCGTGTTGACTTTACTAGCATGTCATCAATGTAAAATTCCATCATTTTTCCCAGATGTTCCTGGAACATCTTAGTCACTAGCCTTTGATAGGTGGCTCCACCGTTTTTTAAGCCAAAAGGCATGACTTTATAACAGTAAGTCCCCTTGTTCATAATGAAGGAGGTTTTTTGCTCGTCTGAGGGATCCATTTTAATCTGATTATAACCAGAATATGCATCTAGAAAGCTTAATAATTCATGACATGCGGTGGCATCAATCATGTGATCTATATGTGGTAATGGGAATGAACCTTTGGGGCATGCTTTATTTAAATCAGTATAATCTATGCATACCCTCCATTTACCATTCTTTTTTTGTACTACCACAGTGTTAGCTAACCATTTAGGGTACGTTACCTCACGTATTGAACCAATTTTTAGGAGTTTTTGTACCTCTTTGCCAAGCACTTGGTTCTTGAATGGTCCTTGCTTTCTTTTCTTCTGTTTAACAGGTATGAAGGATGGATCTCCATTTAGTTTATGAGTCATCACTTCTGGTGGAATTCCTGTCATATCTGAGTGGGACCACGCAAAGCAATCTACGTTAGACTTTAAATAATCAATTAACTTACCTTTTCGATCGGGGCTTAGCCTCGTGCCTACATACACCTTCTGTTCGGGTTTTTGTCCAAACAACGGAACAGCTTCGAGCTCTTCCGTAGTTTTTTTGATGTGTTCGTTTCCTCCGGTTCATGAATGACGTCCGGTCTGGAATATGCATCTGTATGATCCAACGTATTTTCCATGGTGTCTGGATTCACCTTCTCGTGGGTATCTCCTTCCGTACCTGTTTGAACATTCACTTCTTTTGTACCTATTTGACCGGTGACATATGTTTGGAAGATTTCTCTATCTTCCGGTTCTTCCGTATCTTTTTTGTTATACAGCACCATGGAATTTATATTTCTGGAGGTCTGTTGATCACCTCTAATTTGTCTGATTCCCCATTCTAAGGGAAATTTAATTACCTGGTGTAAAGTGGATGGCACTGCTTTCATGTCGTGGATCCAGGGCCATCCCATAATCACGTTATAAGCCATGTCAGTATTAATGACTTGGAATTTGGTGTTCTTAGTCACTCCTTCGGCGTAAGTTCTAAGTTCGATCTCTCCTTTGGTTATCACCGTAGAGTTATCAAACCCTGATATGGCTCGTGCCTTTGGGATCACCTGATTTCCCATGAGCATTTCTTCCACGACTCTTAACAAGATAATATTGACGGAGCTACCTGGGTCAATCAACACTCTTTTAACGTTAGTGTCATGAATGAGTAAGGATATTACCAGAGCATCATTGTGAGGAAGCATTAGCCCGCCAAAATCTGCATCGTCAAAGGTTATATCATCTTCATCTGGATTTTCTCGAACCCGCTTTCCAAGGGTAATTGTGGCCTTCGAGGCTATTTTGCAAACTATTCCGCTCACTTCCTCTCCTCCATGTATCACGTTGACGGTTCTTTTTGGAGAAGGAGGCTTCGGGGGCTCCTGCATGTTCTTCATATGCGCCTCTTTACCTTTATCACTAAACAATTCTGCTAAATAGCCCTATTTCAATAAGTGTTCTATTTCACCCTGTAGAAATCTGCAATCTGCAGTCCTGTGTCCATGGTCATTATGGAACTCACACCAGAAATCTGGGTTCCTTTTATTTGGGTTTGACCGTGTTTCTTTGGGCCATTTAACCTTATCTCCCATATTTCTTAATATTGAAACAAGTTCAGGAGTACTTACATTAAAGGTATGATCCCCAATTCGTGCATTACCTCTAGGTCGTTCATCCCGACCCTTTCTAGATCTGGATGAGGATGAGCCCACGTCTCTACTTGGTGGTCTATAATCTGACCTAGTGTTTTCGAACCTGGGACGAGTTTCGCGTCCTGATGGTCCTAAGTAAGGATCATACCTGCTTTTACCTATTCTTCTGTCTGATTCAGAATGTCTGGATCTGGAATGATCTTCATCTCTCGAACGAGCAATGATGTCTTCTTCTATTCGAAGTTTAGTACTGTACCTGTTATATACATCATTCCACGTCGTAGCTGGGAATTCTCTCAGACTTTCTTTGAGTCTCCTCGTGGCTTCTGAGCTTTTGTCATTTAGATTACTTGAAAATGCCATGGCTGCCCAATTATCAGGCACCCTGGGTAATTGCATTCTTTCTCGTTGGAACCTGTCTACAAATTCACGGAGTAGTTCCGTGTCTCCTTGCTTTATTTTAAATATGTCCTCCGTTCTTTTCTCGACTTTTTGTGCACCAGAGTGTACTTTTATGAAAGAATCTGCAAGCTCAGCAAAAGAATCAATAGAATTTTTAGGAAGAAGAGAATACCAGGTTAGGGTTCCTTTGGTAAGTGTTTCTCCGAAATTTTTGACAAGGAATGATTCAATCACCTATTTTTTTTAAATCATTACCCTTTACTCCAGTAGTAAAAGCGGTCACATGGTCGCGCGGGTCAGTTGTTCCATCATACTTAGGAACGTCAGGAATTTTAAACTTCTTGGGTATAGGCAAGGGCGCTGCGCTTGGTTTCCAAGGTTGTTGAGAATATCTATCAACATCAATGCCTTTGATAATGGGTGGTACTTCAGGAATTTGCTCGATTCGATCGTTTTGTTCCTTCATCTGTTTCTGCATGGTTAGCAGTAAATTTTGTAATTCAAAGTTATTAGTCATACCTGGTCTCGCTTCGAGAGATTCATTAGGAGTGTCACCCCTTGCTGAGTTTACCAACCCATACTGAGGATTTTCCAAAGTGATTGTATTATTTGGAGGTGGTGTCAGTGATGCAGGTGGTGCCGCTGGTAGTCCCCTTGAAAATTCTTGCAAAGCTTGTTCCACGTACTCTGCAATTATTTGCTTTACTCGATCTTGTTCTACCGTTTGCTCATTATTATTGTGGTTGTTATCAGATCTTTCTGGGGATTGTTCCCTTGAACCACGTGGGGTTGCTTGAGGTGATGGAACTGGGGTTCCATTCCTCTACCGGTTGTTGTCGTTGGAGTTCGACATGGTTTAAAGGATATCGATTGAAAAGTAAACAAAGATTATCAGTTTTCCGGTAACGGAACCAATTTGTTTAACCAAAGAATTTGATTCTTTGACCAAAGATGCTTTTAGGATGAACACGGGTTACTAATAACCAAAGAGATATTATTCAGTAAAAGAAAATTAATGAACGGTGATAATATGATGCTCAGAAAGTAAAGTGTATTGTATTCGAAGTTCAGATGTCCCTTATAAGTTATATTCCCCTCCTTTATATAGGGGTTTCCTAATATAACGTCTACTTCTTGCAATGATCACCCATTAATGATTAATTATTACATTAATGGGGCGTTACAAAGGGTAATTGTAACTGTTGCATGAAGGTTACATAACGTATGAGTCATTAATTAAAGATCTCCGAATCTGACCGTAGCTCTGTCTGGATTCATTCTGACTGTGTCTCTTCCCTGTCTAAATAAGGTTGAGTTTCCCATGGCTGATTACCCCGTAGGTTTATTGATCCACACCTTTTAGTTTCGTACCTCTTTATAGAATCATATCCAACTGTTGTGTTTTCCTTGGTCCACGTAGCCGGCTGAGTTGTCAAGAATCACCTTACGAGTGAAACTCTTTTTTACCAATACAAGGATATACACTCCCTAGTTGATGATTTTTCCAACATAGGGTATACACTCCCTAGTTGAAGCCAATATAGGGTATACAATCCTTAGTTGATTTTATTTTTCCAACATAGGGTATACACTCCCTAGTTGATGCCAACATAGGGTATACAATCCCTAGTTGATAATATTTCCAACATAGGGTATACACTCCCTAGTTGATGCCAACATAGGTATACAATCCCTAGTTGATGATTTTTCCAACATAGGGTCTCCACTCTCTAGTTGATGCCAACAAAGTGTATACACTCCCTAGTTGATAATTTTTCCATCATAGGGTATACAATCCCTAGTTGATGATTTTTCTAACATAGGGTATACACTCCCTAGTTGATGCCAACATAGGGTATACACTCCCTAGTTGATGATTTTTCCAACATAGGGTATACAATCCCTAGTTGATTTTATTTTCCAACATAGGGTATACACTCCCTAGTTGATGCCAACATAGGGTATACACTCCCTAGTTGATGATTTTTCCAACATAGGGTATACAATCCCTAGTTGATTTTATTTTTCCAACGTAGGTTATACACTCCCTAGTTGATGCCAACATAGGGTATACAATCCCTAGTTGATGATTTTTCCAACATACGGTCTCCACTCCCTAGTTGATGCCAACATAGGGTATACACTCCCTAGTTGATGATTTTTTCAACATAGGGTATACAATCTCTAGCTGATTTTATTTTACAACATAGGGTATACAATCCCTAGTTGATGATTTTTCCAACATACGGTCTCCACTCCCTAGTTGATGCCAACATAGGGTATACACTCCCTAGTTGATGATTTTTTCAACATAGGGTATACAATCTCTAGCTGATTTTATTTTACAACATAGGGTATACAATCCCTAGTTGATTTTATTATTCTAACATAGGGTATACACTCCCTAGTTGATGCCAACATAGGTATACAATCCCTAGTTGATGATTTTTCCAACATAGGGTCTCCGCTCTCTAGTTGATAATTTTTCCAACATAAGGTATACAATCCCTAGTTGATTTTATTTCCCAACATAGGATATACACTCCCTAGTTGATGCAAACATAGGGTATACATTCCTTAGTTGATGATTTTTCCAACAATAGGGTATACAATCCCTAGTTGATTTTATTTTCCAACATAGGGTATACACTCCTTAGTTGATTCCAACATAGGGTATACACTCCCTAGTTGATGATTTTTCTAACATAGGGTATACACTCCCTAGTTGATGATTTTTCCAACATAGGGTATACACTTCCTAGTTGATGCCAACATAGGGTATACTCCATAGTTGATGATTTTTCCAACATAGGGTATACACTCCCTAGTTGATGATTTTTCCAACATAGGATATACAATCCCTAGTTGATTTTATTTTTCTAGCATAGGGTATACACTCCCTAGTTGATGATTTTTCCAACATAGGATATACAATCCCTAGTTGATTTTATTTTTCTAGCATAGGGTATACACTCCCTAGTTGATGCCAACATAGGGTATACAATCCCTAGTTGATGATTTTTCCAACATAGGGTATACAATCCCTAGTTGATTTTATTTTTCCGACATAGGGTATACACTCCATAGTTGATGCCAACATAGGGTATACAATCCCTAGTTGATGATTTTTCCAACATAGGGTATACACTCCCTAGTTGATGCAACATATGGTATACAATCTCTAGTTGATGATTTTTCCAACATAGGGTCTCCACTCCCTAATTGATTCCAACATAGGGTAAACACTCCCTTTTTGATGATTTTTCCAAGATAGGGTATACAATCCCTAGTTGATTTTATTTTCCAACATCGGGTATGCAATCCTTAGTTGTTTTTATTTTTCCAACATAGGGTATACACTCCCTAGTTGATGCCAATATAGGGTATACAATCCCTAGTTGATGATTTTTCCAACATAGGGTATACACTCCCTAGTTGATGCCAACATAGGGTATACAATCCCCAGTTGATGATTTTTCCAACATATGGTCTCCACTCCCTAGTTGATGCCAACGTAGGGTATACAATCCCTAGTTGATGATTTTTCCAACATAGGGTATACACTCCCTAGTTGATGCCAACATAGGGTATACAATCCCTAGTTGATGATTTATCCAACATAGGGTATACAATCCCTAGTTGATTTTATTTTTCCAACATAGGGTATACACTCCCTAGTTGATGCCAACATAGGGTATACAATCCCTAGTTGATGATTTTTCCAACATAGGGTATACAATCCCTAGTTGATTTTATTTTTCCAACATAGGGTATACACTCCCTAGTTGATGCCAACATAGGGTATACAATCCCTAGTTGATGATTTTTCCAACATAGGGTCTCCACTCCCTAATTGATGAGAACATAGGGTAAACACTCCCTAGTTGATGATTTTTCCAACATTGGGTATACAATCCCTAGTTGATTTTATTTTCCAACATCGGGTATGCAATCCCTAGTTGATTATATTTTTCCAACATAGGGTATACATTCCCTAGTTGATACCAACATAGGGTATACAATCCCTAGTTGATGATTTTTCCAACATAGGGTATACACTCACTAGTTGATGCCAACATAGGGTATACAATCCCCAGTTGATGATTTTTCCAACATAGGGTCTTCACTCCCTAGTTGATGCCAACGTAGGGTATACAATCCCTAGTTGATGATTTTTCCAACATAGGGTATACAATCACTAGCTGATTTTATTTTCCAACTTAGGGTATACAATCCTAGTTGATTTTATTTTTCCAACATAGGGTATACACTCCCTAGTTGATGCCACCAACATTGGGTATACAATCCCTAGTTGATGTTTTTTCCAACATATGGTATACACTCCCTAGTTGATGCCAACATAGGGTATACAATCTCTAGTTGATGATTTATCCAACATAGGGTATACACTCCCTAGTTGATGCCAACATAGGGCATACAATCCCTAGTTGGTGACTTTTCCAACATAGGGTATACACTCCCTAGTTGATGCCAACATAGGGTATACAATCCTTAGTTGATGATTTTTCCAACATAGGATCTCCACTCCCTAGTTGATGGCAACATAAGGTATACACTCCATAGTTGATGAGTTTTCCAACATAGGGTATACAATCCCTAGTTGGTTTTATTTCCGAACATAGGGTATACAATCCCTAGTTGATTTTATTTTCCAACATAGGGTATACAATCCCTAGTTGATTTTATTTTTCAACATAGGGTCTCCAACCCCTAGTTGATTTTACTTTTAGATATAGAATATCCACTCCCTAGTATGGAATAACTCTGGGTGTACTGTTCCCCGATTTTCATCGTTTTCCATAATAAAGTAGCATAGATTCCATTGCAATAACTCACGAAATTTTTCTAGTGAAAACTGGGGTAGAAAATTTCGTTCATTTGTTTTGATTTTGCGCAGATTACAATTTAGGACAATGGATTCGAGACGACCAAAAGAAGACGTCTCAATAAAAGAAAAGAAGAAGAAGAAGAAAAGAGTTGAACCCCAAAGTACAGAAGCGAAAAAGATGTGGAGCGTTCGAGACCAGATTCAAGTCACAAGAAGTGAATTGTCCCTTCTTGATTTGAAAATGCTGAAAAAATAGTGAACCATCGCCTACAACTAACAAGCATCAAGGTCCAGATCAAGTCTGTATAAAAGTAGCCGAGACTCAAGATCGGGCTTCAGAAGACTTATAGATATGACTCTTGTAACTCATAGTTGATAGGTTTAGTTTAGTCTTTGTCATTTTGCTACTTTGGTGTAATAAGGAGCTCAGCAGCAGTAACAGCAGCAACCGCAGTGAAACCACAGTTACCCGGTAGTCCCAGCTACCAAAAACTTCCAGAACTACACTGACCTGATTCCTTTATAGCCAAGGATATGTAGGCAACCTTTGAAGCAGGGTTCGGTCAAACTTTTCAAAAATGCTTCACAATGGAGTATGCGAATGGGTAAAGTCGTTCATGACTGCTCACTTTGTTTTTGCCCGAAAACTCTTCGTGTTTCCGAACAAAGAGGGGTAGCTGTGAGCACGTGATTTTTCACCCACCATATACTTCTACAAAATTCAATACAATAAATTAATTTTACAAATTTTTGTTGAAATTTCGGCGATTAATTGTGAATTGTTTGCATTTGCATATTCATAATTCATCTTTTAAAATTATTAAAATTGCATCACTATTATCAATTTATTATTTGTAATTAACTGAATTAAATAATAGACGAATGGTGGTTATTTGATGTAATGTAGTTTTAACAACTAATTACTAAAATTAATTATTTTTATCCAATAAAGCATGAATTTAATTAGGAGTATAAAGTTAGTTGTTTTATTCCTAATCTATGATTAGATGAAAATAAGGTTAGAATTAACTATTACATTGTTTTTGAATTTGATTAGGCTTTAGTGTTAATTAATATTAATTTAGGCTTGATTAACTATAATATATCAAAATAGGANTTCATCTTATCAAGCCCCCTATCCTTTGGATCATCTTGATCCAACAGTCCTAAACTAATGACCCCTTAAGTATAAAATTGTTCCAAAGCCCCCCTACCCCTCATTCCACCAAAGTCTAACACCCACCCAAAGACCCGTCTCTCTTTCTTCTCTCTAACCTCACCTGACTCCTCCATCTGCCACCCTAGCTCCGCCGACCGGAAATCGCCACCGGCAGCGGAGCACCACCAATCGACCTCAAATATTTACTGGATAATCCTCATGTCCTCCTTAACCCCGTCCCACCATTGATTTCCCCGGGAAAAAATCCAATTATTGGTAAACGACCTCGGAATACAAATTTTATGGTTGGAATAGCTTCGTTAGGTGATTTGAGACTTATGAGTATGTTCGGAATAATTTTGTGATGTTCGGTGTAGAAGTAGGCTTGAATTGGCGAAAGTTAGTTTTTGGCGATTCCGGTCGGCAGTGGAAAATAGGTTATCGGGGTCGGAATGGAATTCCGACAGTTGGAGCAGGTTCGTAATGTCGTTTTGGATATGTCTGCAAAATTTCAGTTCAATCGGAGTTGTTTTGGATAGTTTCGGCATAGTTGGTGGATTTTAGAAATTTGAAAGTTCTTAGGCTTGAATCCGATGCGATTTTGGTATTTTGATGTTAATTTTAGTGTTTTGAGAGTGAAACTAAAATTTGAATGATGTTACGGGACATGTTGGTAAGTTTGGTTGGAGTCCCGAGGGGCTCGGGATTGATTTCGGGTGATTAACGAACTCAAACGGGACTTGAAAATGATGTTGTTTGCTGGTGTTGTTGCACAGGTATTTAACCATATGCATTCGCGGAGGGGACCTTGTGTTCGCATAGGGGAAATTGGGGAGATGGGATTTTGTGCAATGCGTTCGCAGTCCAAGAGGTGCGAACGCGGAGAGTTGTGAGAGCTGGCCATCGCGAACGCGGGCTAAGGGGTGCGTTCGCGGAGAATTGAGGGCAGCTAAGGGACCCAGGTCCATTTGACATGTGCGTTCGCGGATTCTTGATCGCGTTCGTGGAGGGTTGACCAGCCTGGTCCTCGCGTTCGCACCCAGGTGAGTGCGTTCGCACAGAGGAATTTGGAGGCCCAGGGATTTTGGCCTTCGTGATCGCGAAGGGGCGACCGCATTCGCGGAAGGTGGACCAGGTTGTGCATCGCGAACGCGACCCAGTTGGTGCGTTCGCGTAGGGTAATGGAGGCCTGGAGACTGTTGTGCTTCGCGAACGCGGGGAGGGGGCCGCGTTCGCAATGAATAAATAATTGGGCATATTTAAATAACCCTTCCGCGACCTAAACATATTTTTACACCATTGTTGTACGGAAGAGAGCTTTTGAGGCAAGTTTTGAAGGGGAAAATCAGTGTTCTTCATAGAGGTAAGTATTGTAATCATTAAAACTCATTTATGGTTGATTATAGACCCTAATCTCAGCAATTAATTCATGAAAATCAGTAGAAAAAGGGGGTTTAGGGCTTGAGATTATGAGACATTTAATGGTCGATTTGAGGGGTCAAACGAACTCCGATTTTGGTGTTCTTTATATGTACGGACTCGCGAGATGATGAAGAACAACTTTGTATAAAAAATTCTGAGTTTAGGGACGCGGTACCGGGGGTCGGATTTTGACCGAATTCGGATTTTTTAGCTAAATTCGATATTTTTCAATTGGAATTTATTCCTTGAGCATAATTTGATGATAAAAATCTGAACTTGGTAGATTTGGAGCATCCGAAAGTTGATTCGAAAGGCAAACGCATTGCGGAATAGTTTCGGGCTAGTTTTGAGGTAAGTAATGTCTTTAAATCTTGTCCTGAGGGTATGAAACCCCGGACTATGCACCCTTTCACGGGTTTTGAAATGAAAAGGTGGAAACTTTGGAAACATCTTTCCTATTTAGGCGACTATTGAGCTGCGAAACTGATTTTTAAGCCTTTGCTTAATTAGTATTTATATATTATGATATGTTTTAGGCTGTAAGCCGTGTTTGGGGCCTAGTGCCGATCTGTTTCCCTTTGAGGGTTGTGTTTACAATATTTTCCTCACTGATATGCTATGATTTTACACTCAGTCTGTTCCTGATAAATTATTTCGACACTCATAGTATTTTGATACTATTTATTGAAAAAATGAAACACGGTTTTGGGTCGAGAACCCGGTATGTTTATGGCCTAAGGGAAAATTGAGAGTGTCTGACTGAGTGGTGAGGAGGCTTTCAGGCCTCAGGAGTGTGGTGAGGAGGCTTTCAGGCCTCAGGAGTGTGGTGAGGAGGCTTTCAGGCCTGAGGAGAGTGGTGAGAAGGCTTTTAGGTCTTATGTTATTATTGCGCTTGGGCTGTAGGAGCCCCTCCGGAGTCTGTATACCGATACCGATTGAGTGATGATGATTGTCCGCGGGGTTGATACTGAGTGATGATTGATACTGAGTGATTGAGGGAATGCCTGAGGGAAACTGTTATGATAAATGATTTTGGCCCGGAGGACAGATTTATGATGATTTTACTAAGTTTTCGGACTATGATTTACTTCGTTTTCAAACTAGTTTTACTGAGAAGTTTACTGAGATATAATGATATTGCACCTGTTTCCAAGGGATTTCTAGAAACTGATTTCGAACTTATTATTTGATGAATACTACATGGTGACTTGGTGTTTTACTGGTTTTTTGGAATTGTGTATATGTACTGTGTGTTTTAAAATTCTCAGACTGCGATTTATTTTCATTACTACTGAGTTGGCGTACTCATAAAGACTCCATGTGCCTCTATGCACAGATCCAGGTACTAGCTCGCAGCAGTAGCTGACGCAGGTTCGATAGCAACATTTCACGGGATTTCGAGGTAGCTGTCCAGCGTCCACAGCTTCCCCACTTCCCTTCCTTATTTAGTTTTAGCATTTGATTCAGATACACATATTATAGTTTAGCAGAGTTAGATATTTTATTCTTAGATGCTTATGACTATTGACTCCAGTTCTTGGGAGGTTTTGTCTAGACTATTATGAGGAATGCTAAGACTAAATTATATTATATTATTTGATGTTATGGTTGCATGCTTATTATTGAACTGTGAGCTCTTATAATTTAACAAGTGCGTAGTAAGGTGATCGTTGACTATCCTAGTTCCACGATAGGCGCCATCACGGCCTGTTAGGATTTGGGGTCGTGACAGACTGTTAGCCCGCTTAGGATTAATTGTCAACCAATTAGGAAATTAGCTGATTCCGAACCAGTAAATGGTCGTGAAATAACTTAGCTTAATCCTAGACTCAAGTTGACTTACATGATAACTTTTGAAAAGAGATTTTGTGATAATTAACTAAGCCCTAATCTTAGTTGAGAATAACTAATTAGTTTTAATTAACTAAGGTAAGTTAATAGGATCCACTAACTCAAGTTAATAGTTAACCCCAATCAAACTTAACCCTAGTTACCTAAGGGTAATTCTAGGGACTTTAAGGGGTATTTTAGGACTTTCAGCTAAGGGAATCTGGGGTGTAACAACCCAAGAACCTTCTAGAATTAGCAAATCAGATTTTTATGGGGTAATAAAGTAATTTTAGGGGCTGGGAATCTTCTAGATAGGGCAGATGTCCCAAAAGATAAGGGTGACAGCTGCATTTGTACCATTTTCAGCTTATTGGATAGGGAATATGCCAAGCATATCCTATCCAAAGACCCCTATAAATACACACACCTTTTACCACTTAAGGGGAGCTTTTTTTTACAATCTTTTTGGCTGCTGAAAAACACAGAAAATAGAATAGCTACTGCTCACAAATAAATTTCCAAAAAATATTAGTAGAAAACAAAAGAGAAAAATCTGATTTCCTCTAAACAAGATTCATCAGTATACTGTTTGGTTATCAGTTTTTGTTCTTCTTTAGGTATTCTGATTTTTTGAAGAACTCTAAGTATTCACACTCAAATTTCTGGGATGTTCTTCCTACTAATATTGTTGGGTCTTAGTTGTTGCTGATCTGTTGATTGATTATCGCCGGGTTTTCTTATTTTCTTGCTGATTTCACCTGTGCCTGACCTTTATTTGGTCAGGTCTTTGTTGTTTTTCTCTTAAAAGGTATGTAACACCTTACATTAAATGAAAATCATAGATCTGAAACAGTTTCTCCTTTTGAATCTGTTGGCTTTGTTTAAGTTCTCTTTCATATAAATCTGTGTACAAAATCTGATGCTGGGATATGTATAAATGTTCTTTTGTTTGTGTTGAAAATTTGGGTATTGTATTAACAAGCTAAGAATATTTTGTTTAGTTTCCGATTCCTGAAATCTATCCTGAACCTGCCTCATTTTAACTTTTCATTCTTTTTGTGTGATTCTGTGATTAGGCATGCATCCATGTAATTAGAGTCATAGTAGAATTACTTAAAAACAACACTAAGGGGAAATGAATTTGACCTCCAATGGTCAGATTCACCCTATAAAAGTGCTTAAATATTGGTCTTGGTAGCTTAGGCCATGTATATTAGATTCAAACACCATGGTTGAAACAACACTAAAGGAATCAAATTTGACCCCTATATTGGTCAGATTCATCCCTTAAAGTGTGCATAAGTTCATGTTATTCAGTTTAAAAATCAGTGATGAAAATGCAGGCTTTCCAAGTTGTGAAGTGTTGCTGGCTTGCACAGGAGCAGCAACTTTGTCTTTATTTTCGTTACTTATTACTTTATTCTTAGGAATTGTATTTCATAGTAAAAAATGACAATGTAACAGTGTACATTTTGTATTTTGTAACTATGGACTGTGGACACTCTAAATTAATATTTCAGTTTTATTTTTTACTCTTTTTCTGAAATTTCCCTTGAAATTGGGCCAGCTTGGTAAAACGGCTAATTAATGCTCTAACCAAGCTTAACTCCCTAGGCTATTGGGCCATAAGGGAGTAAACAAGTCCAAAGCTCAGAGTTGTTTACTTTAAAAAGTACTATGATGATAGTAGGCGTTTAATCAAAAATAGGAGTTTGTATTCGAATTAGTCTGTATGAGATCTCTCTGTAAATAAAGTAGTCCAAGTTTACAAACTCGAAACAAAATCAGTGACTAAGGTGTTTGTATATCTGTATGTATTTCATAGGTGTATACATATATACATGAATGTTGTGCATCTTGATTAGAATATTTTCTACCTTTTATCAAATTAGGAAATGAGACTGTTAAGATTTTATTGAGAGAATTGAATTTCCTAACTAGCAGTGTTACTTGCAAAAGTAGCCATAATTAGGATTGGCCAAAAGGGTTAAATAACTTTGGGCTAAAAATGGCCATAGCCCAAACGTCTTGTCCTTTAGACTAAGTGAATTTAGGTTTAAACATTCTCCTACATATCCTTTAAGTTGAAAATACCTCTTTATATTGAAATTTAGTAAATGGTCAAGTATTACTTCAAACAACCATAACCTACACTCGGGCGTGGCAACTCGTGCCCCCAACCCTAACTTCAAACCATAATAAAGTCACACGTAGCAACCACGGGTGCATTTCATGTGACGTGATTGCGATGTGTTCAAAAACAACAAGTGCACGCCATCGTGACTTGTTCTAAGATGAATCCATAAATATCTGAATCGGTTTCTATACATATCCCGTAAAACTAAAAATACCTCTTTAGATAGAAAACCTAGAGAATAATTGAATATCGCCTCAAATAGGCATTTTAAAGCCGTCACGATCATAGTCTTGACTATATAATCTACACTCGGGTGCGACAACTCATGTTCCCGACTTTAACTCAAAACCATAATAAAAATCACATGTTGTAATTGCGGGTACATTTCATGTGGCGCAGTTATAACGTGTCCAAAACAAACAAGTGCACGCCATCGTGACTTGTTTCATAATAAATCCATAAACGTCAAAAGCGTTTAAAATTTAAAAGGCTAAGCGCACAATAGGCTAAAACACGTAAACAATCAGATAATTTAGGCCAAATAATAATAGTTAAGCGACCGTGCTAGAACCACGGAACTCGAGAATGCCTAACACCTTATCCCGGGTTAACAGAATTCCTTACTCGGATTTCTGGTCACAGACAAATCAAAACAGAGTCAAAATTCCTCGGTTTGGGATTTTCTAAAGAAAACGGTGTCCCGGAGCATCGTTAAAAATTCGGGTGGCGACTCTGAAAAATAATAATAAATCCCCAAAATTGAATAATGTCACTTAAAGTGAAGAAACCTCCCTTATTACCCTTTCATTAATCCGGGTAGTGAAAAAGGAGGTGTGACAGTAGTTTAATAGAAAAACATCACTCTCGATTATCTTGGACAATTAATTAATTTTAGTTTGCTTAGTTAGCGGTTGATCTAAGTCTCTATGGGTTCGACATCCGACTTTCGGTCACTTTATTACTTGACGGCCATATATACTTGCGTGTACTTAGAGAACCAACATTAAGAAATATAGTTATATGACTTTGACGAAAAACATCCATTTTTTTGGTTATATGATTATCTGGGAATTTATCCCCATGAACGAACTTAAACCTTAGCAAATAAATGAAATCTTAATGATGCACGACTCACGAGAACTTCATGGAAGATGGCAACTAAACGTAAAAAAAATTGTCTCGTGTTTCCTTTACCATTCTTAATAACGAGAATATTGTTGCTGGAAAGAACTAAAAAATATTTTATTTGTAATACATGGAAATCTTTTCTTTAAACAATATTATCAAATCATTTTTATTTGAAACGTGTTGAGAGTAGTAGTTTTCGTCCCCAACTTTCTCTTCTCCGTTCTTAGTTGCGTTTCTTCTCTTCTTCTAAATTCTGTTTCGGTACACAAATTTAACATGGTATCAAGTGGATTACTAAGCGATTCTAGGGATTTTTTTTGCAGAGTTAAAGTAAATTGAGAGAATCAACTTCAATTTTTCCTCAATTTCTTTAAAAAAATTTCAAAATTCGGAATGGCGATCGATGATCGGAACCCTAATTTTGCTTCAATTTTGTAATTGGGAGAGAATTTATGCAATTTTCCATGGCGATCGGTGACAATTCTAGTGATAGCACCACCGCAACAGTAGCACCGACTGGAACTGTGAATAGCAGGAACTTCATTCTCGACCATAATCACCCACTCTACTTACATCCATCTGATGGACCAAGTTCGTTATCGAATGGAGAATTATACATTGTGGAATCGAGCTATGAAAGTAGCTCTTCTAGGAAAGAATAAACTTTTGTTTGGTAGACGGTACTACCTCGAAAAGTGATTTTGGACCAGGATTAGCTCATCAATGGGATCGTTGTAATGCCATTGTTACTTCGTGGTTGATGAACAATGTTAATTCACACCTCCTTACCGGTGTTCTATGCTCAGAAAATGCTCAAACTGTTTGGGCACAACTTAAGGAACAATTTGACAAAGTAAATGCTTCAAGGATTTATTACTTGCACAAAGAAATTTTCACTTCTACAGGGAATATCATCCATTTCTATCTAATTAACTGACCTATGGGATGAATATGATGCTAAATTACCACCACCTCCTGTTAAGGATTATGTTGAACATTTGGAATTTTAGAGGTTATTGCGGTTCTTAATGGGGTTGCACGACAGTTTTGAGCAAGCTAGAAGTTAGATTTTGATGATGCCTAATGTCCTTTCCACTAACCAGGCATATGCTATGATAGTTCAAGATGAAAGCAGAAGAATAATTTCAGGCAACCACTTCAACACACATGATTGGTTGAGCATGCTACTATGTTTATCACACAGCCAGGGAATAAGATAAGGAAGAATTTGGCATGGAATATGAGTATTGTCACCAGAAGGGGCATACGAAGGCAGGCTGCTACATGTTGATGAAGTGTGAATTCTATAACAAACTAGGTCATTCGAAGGATAATTGCCATAAAATGGTGGGTTATCCATCTGAATTTAAGCCTAAGAGAAGAGCTAATGCAGCGCAAATAGAAATAAATGTCTCACAGGAAGCAAATAAAGGAGTTCCAACACACATGTTCACAAATGAACAATATTCTCAGATCCTACAACTATTGAACAAAAGCTCAATTGGTGAATCAAGTGGCACTGTGGCAGCAATGGCAAGTACTTTTCTTTACAACAATATTAGCATTCCTAAGTGGATTGTGGACACAGAAGCTACACACCATATGATAGGAAATAAAGAATTGATACACCATGAAACACAAACAGAAAATGCAGGTCAAGCTCAACTACCAACAGGGGATTCTTCCAAAATTACTCACATAGGGGATTGTCAATTGTCAAGAGGTGACACTATTAAGAATGTTCTATGTGTTCATGCCTTCAAGTTCAGTCTTTTGTCTGTCTCCAATGTGACAAAAGACATGAATTATTCTGCTTCCTTCTTCCCTACATTTTGTGTATTTCAAGACCTCTTGTCTGGGAGGGTGAAGGAGATTGGTAGGGAGGAAGATGGGATGTACACCATGACCTCAGTGGAGTCACACAACACGTTGCATTCTTGAAAAGCCTTTGCATTTATCAAACAAGGAGATCCAGATATTTGGCAGAAGAGAATGGGTCATGTACCTCCACCAGTTCTTAGGAAATTACAATGTTTCAGAAATAGTATAGACTTTAATAATGATCATAGGTGTGAGATTTTCCCCTTGGCAAGGCAAACTAGAATGTCATTTCCACTAAGTACTACTAGATGTGTTGACGCTTTTCAACTAATTCACGTGGATGTTTGGGACCCTACAAGGTTGCTACCTATAATGGAATAAATCTTTTTCTTACATTAGTGGATGATTACACTAGATGGACTTGGACTTTTCTATTGAGACTGAAATCTGATGTAATTTTCATCCTTAAAATTTTCCTCACTATGATTAAAACTCAATTTCGCAAGTCTGTCAAGATGTTTAGGTCAGATAATGGAAGTGAATCTTTCACTAATCATTGTAGAGAACTATTTCAGTTACATGGGATCTTACATCAAAGTTCATGTCCTTACACACCCCAACAAAATAGGGAGTAGAGAGAAGACACGAGCATATTTTAGAAATTGCAAGGGCTATCAGATTCCAAGGCCATCTTCCAACTAGATTTTGGGGAGATTGTATTGAGACAGTTGTATATATTATCAATAGAGTGCCCTCCACTTTTCTTGGCAATAAATCACCATTTGAGTTGTTGTATCACAAACAACCTTCCCTGTATCATCTAAGTATCATAGGATGCTTGTGTTTTACTTTCCTACTGCCTAAAACTGATAAGTTTGGCCCTCGAGTTGTATAGTGTGTGTTATTCGGATATGCAACTCTTCAGAAAGGATACAAGATACTTGATCTTGAGCACAATGTGTTTTTTATCAGCAGAAATGTAACCTTTTTTTAAGAAGCATTCCCTTTTCAGAATCCAAAAGTGGGGACTGATCAGTCTTTTCTAGATAATCTGGATATGAGAGCATTCTGTAATCATAATGATGAAGATCATGAGGATTCTATTCCTTCTGTATCAGCTCCTATTGCTAAATCATTCTCAGCGTCATCCATTGCCTCTTATTCATAGAATTCACTAATATTTAATTCAGACCAGTTGCATTTAGAGTCTCGTCCAATTCTTGTATCAGCTGCAGCTCCTGAGTTACATGCACCACTTGTTGATGATGCTATAAGATCAAGTAGGATTTCTAGACCTCCCATTTGGCTTAAGGATTATGTCAGAACTGACAAAGTTGTACAAACCAATAGTTTCATATATCCAATAGTTGTTGTCATAGGCTATGATCACTTGTCTCCCAAATATCAAAGCTACTTATCTCAGATCCCATCTGAACAATAACCCAATAATTATTATGAGGCTGCAAAAGATAAAAGATGGATTGAGGTCAGAAATAAAAGCATTGGAGGATCACAAAACTTGAGAGATAGTACCACTGTCCCCGGGAAGAGAGCTATATGATGCAAATGGGTGTATAAGATTAAGTACAAGTCAACTGGAGAGGTTGAAAGGTTCAAGGCACGACTTGTGGCCAAAGGGTACAATTAGAAGGAAGGATTGGATTACCAAGAAATATTCTCACCAGTAGTGAAGATGGTAACTACTAGAAGTGTAATTGCTTTAGTTGCTACCAAGCATTGGACCATCCACCAAATGGATGTTTGCAATGCTTTTCTACGAGGTGATTTAACTGAAGATTATTCATGTGTATTCCACCTGGCTTTGTAGGCTCTAACAACAAGTCATTGGTATGAAAATTTCATAAGTCTCTCTATCGGCTTAAGCAGACATCTCGACAATGGAATATCAAACTTACTACAACACTCCTTGCTTCAGGATACCAACAGAGTCACCTAGATTACTCCTTGTTCACCAAAAGAACTTCAGGGCAGTTGATAGTGTTTCTTGTATATCTAGATGACTTTTTTATCACTGTAGATAATCTACAGCTAATACAAGAGACTAAATCACAGTTTCAAGATAGCTTCAAGATTAAAGATTTGGGAAAGCTAAAATATTTTCTAGGAATTGAATTTGCGAGAAGTAAAGAGGGTATCTTGATGCATCAGAGGAAATATAGCTTGGAGTTAATAGCTGATTTTGGTCTATCAGGTTGTAAACATGTTACTTCACCCTTGGAGTTGAATGCCGAGTTGACCACATTGGAATTTGATACACACACATGTTCTACAACTAATGATACTTTACTAGAGGATTTTGGGCCATATCAATGGTTACTTGGTAGGTTATTATATTTGACAATCACCATACCTGACATCTCATTTGCAGTTCGAACCTTAAGTCAGTGCATACACAGTCCCAAATCATCTTACATGGAAGCTACCCTCAAAGTTGTGAGGTATGTTAAACGTTGTCCTAGTCTAGGGATGTTGATGAAAGCTGAATATTCTGGATCTATAGCATCCTTCTGTGATGCTGATTGGGCAGCATGTCTGAACAACAGAAGATCTATAACAGGATTTTAGTGAAGTTTGGCGATTCTCTCATTTCATGGAAATCCAAGAAATAATCAACAGTTTCCAGACGTTCTGTGGCTGAGATTATTTCGCTTGTTGGTCTGTTTAAAAAGTTAGGGGTTGTTCAACAAGCTCCAGTTCCTATTTACAGTGATAGCAATTTAGCAATTCAGATTGTTGCCAATCCACTTTTTCACGAAAGGACTAAGCACATAGACATCGATTGTCATTGTGTGTGAAAAGATTCAGTCGGGATTGATTCACACCATCTATATTAACACTACTGATCAGCAAGCTGATATACTCACTAAAGGCTTGAGCAGAATGCAACATGGCTACTTTAATAAATGATGTGGTTAGTGGTGTAACTTAACTTAACCATAGTTTAGCCAACTATAGTTAGAAGTTAGTTAAAGTGGTTATACTTGTATAAAAGAGAACATGATATTGCACAGTTGTAATAGTAGTAGTAGTAGTATAAGTGATGTGGTTAGTGGTGTAACTTAACTTAACCATAGTTTAGCCAACTATAGTTAAAAGTTAGTTAAAGCGGTTATACTTTTATAAAAGAGAACATGCTACTGCACAGTTGTAATAGTAGTAGTATAAGTGATGTGGTTAGTGGTGTAACTTAACTTAACCATAGGTTAGCCAACTATAGTTAGAAGTTAGTTAAAGCGGTTATACTTGTATAAAAGAGAACATGCTACTGCACAATTGTAATAGTAGTAGTAGTAGTAGTAGTAGTAGTAGTATAAGTGATGTGGTTAGTGGTGTAACTTAACGTAACCATAGTTTAGCCAACTATAGTTAGAAGTTAGTTAAAGCGGTTATACTTTTATAAAAGAGAACATGCTACTGCACAGTTGTAAAAATAACAGAAATGAAGAATTGTTTTCTTCCCCAATTTTCTCTTCTCTGTTCTTAGTTGCGTTTGTTCTCTTCTTCTAAATTCTGTTTCGTTCCGCAAATTTAACAATACGTACAGGTTTATCTTTCTGAACTTTGATTATCCTTTGTCAAAATTTTGATTTTGTTAAAACATCTCTTTCTAGTTGATTTTCTCACCCTTACCCAGAACTCAGGTTGTCTTAATCAAACTGTATGTGCTTCAGTAGTTACACCAAATACAACTATGGGCATAGGTTCATGTACCAAGTTTTTATATCTTTTTCTAGCGGATCGTCAAGAGAATTTCCATTAAATTTTATTTTCACAGAGTCCCTCTTTTTGTATTTGTATCTTAGGAGAAAATATGACCAATGATGACTTATACAATCTGCAACTTATTTGGGATTTAGATATCAATATAATTATTATAGATATCTTACGAGGAAAGATGGCATTCGCACACTTGATTTTGACTAGCCTCAATGTACGCGCATTGCGCATGTTCCCCATCTAAATGAGTAATATTAATAAGAAAATTACATACTATTTAAAATTATATTTCACGACCAGATTTTCCTCCGTAAGATGTCATGACGGCACCTAGTCTCTAAGATTAGGTAAGCCTAATAATTGCGGAATAACTGAAATAACGACTAAGCTTCAACAAATATATACATAACTGAAAACTGTCGCTCGGCATGTACAAGTAAAATCCACAACTCAGAGTATAAACAACTCCCAAAACCCGGTAGTAACAAGCCACAAGCTCTAAAGAAGTATTAAATGTCTTTATACATCAGTGTCTAAGAGAATAAGAAAGACAACATAATAAGGATAGAGTGGAACTCTGAGGTCTGCTGTCGCTGGCAGATATACTTTGAAGTCTCCAGGTAGCAGCGCACACTTTGCTATCGAGGCTGGTAAGATGTACCTGGGTCTGCACAAAACATGTACAGAAGTGTAGTATGAGTACACCACAACAGTACCCAATAAGTGTCAAGCCTAACCTCGGTAGACTAGTGACGAGGTCAGGTCAGGGCCCTAAAAGGATAAAAGAAATAAGGCAGAAGATGAAACGATAAAAAGGAATGGCAGATAAGTGAAGCAGTAAGAATGTACAGGAAGGCAACAATACAAGAAAACAAGAAGATAATTACAACACGTAAGGAAAAGAACATCTTACAAGTTAAGGAACAACAACAGCAATAAACAACACATCAAGAAAAGTAACTCAACAGAGGTGCTCTCGAGGTACTGCCTCGTAATCCCAAAAGTAAATATCTTACAACGGCATGGCAGAACCTTGTGCAAAAACAACAACTGCACGGCAGAAACCTTGTTCCAATCACACCCCGCACGGAAGAAACCTTGTGCCAATCACACTCCGCACAGAAGAAACCTCGTGCCAATAACACTCTGCACGGAAGAAACCGTGTGCCTATAACACTTCGCACGGAAGAAACCTCGTGCCAATCACCCAACAGTCAACTCACAAAGAATCACAAAATAATCAACACAATGAATGAAACAATGATATTACAAGCAAGAAAATCCTATAGTTAAAGAAAAAACACGGAAATAAAGGAAAAATAGGTTATTGAGCTAAGCATGTTGTACAAATAGCAATTAAGAGATGAGACACGTGGACATGTGAACTGAGGCTAATCATGATGACTACATGTTCTATAATAACTCGGTAAAGGCATAGAAAGGAAAGTAATTAGAAAAGACCAGAGTTTCACATTTAGCCCGTGTAAGCACTCGTCATCTCCCATACACGGCAATCACATATCACAAAGTGTTACAACAGTACCAAATCCTAAGGGGATTTCCACCGAACAAGGTTAGACAAGTCACTTACCTCAAGCCAAGCACAATCAATTAATAAGAATGCCTTTCCCTCGACTTTCCGGCTCCGAACAGCCCAAATCTAGCCAAAAGCAATTACATACTACAAATAAAACTATAACAAACTAACTTAAACAATGAAACTACAACTTTAGTAAAGAATCAAAAAATCACCCCAAAAAGTCGACCCGGGCCCACGTCTCAGAATCGGGTAAAAGTCACAAAATACGAACAACTATTTGATATCGAGTTCATCCATACCAAAATTACTCAAATCCGACCAAAAATCGCCTCTAAATTTCCAAAAATTCGGTCTAAGAACTTCCACTATTTTTTTCCAAATTTCTCAACTCAAATCCTTAATTAAATAAAGAAATTAATGATAGGTTAGGGGAAATTAATCAAAAACAAGCCAAGAATCCTTACCCAATTTTTTTTTTTGAGAAACCCTCAAAATTTAGCCTCAATCCGAGCTCTCTAGGTCCAGGGATGGAGAATGAAAATTAAACCCTCGGAATTGGCCCTTTTCTGTCCAGCGATTTCGCTTCTGTGAGGCCTTAGCTGCATCTGCGGCTCCGCACCTGCGAAATTTTCATTGCAGGTGCGGCCATCACTTAGGCCATGAAAACTCGCTTATGGGCACCCAAATCGCACTTGCGCTTGCGCTTCTGCGAAGGGACAGCCGCATATGCACTTCCGATTTTGCGCCAGGCCTCAGCTTCTGCGATCACTGGGCCTCCTTGACCTTTCCGCTTCTGCGCTCAATCCAACACATAAGCGACTCCGCTTCTGCGGCCTTCATGTCTAAGGCTGTTCAAAATTGAACCGAAATTGTTAACCGAACCAAACCGATGGCTTATTAGCTTATTAGCTTATTGGTATCGGATTATCGGGGTAATGGATGGTGGACGGATTGAGATATTATAACTAATGGATTAACGTTTTGAGGGCGGATTACTCAATTTTCTTATCGGGTAAATCGTTAACCCATTAAGAATTTTTATATTTATAGTTTTACCCCTATGTATATAAAAAAATGTTGAAACCATAAATGGCTAAATCTCTAACTTCTACAATTAGTTCATATTATAGCACAATAAAGTTAGGCGGATCTGTAGTAAGATGGATGAAGCTAGTTTTCTTCATGTTTAGAGTGCTCATCTGGATTTTGTACAGTGCAATGAATTGGAACTAAGGTTGTCCAACGGGACGGGACGTCCCGTTCTGTCCCGGTCCCGTCCCGCGTCTCGCGTCCCCTCCTGTCCCGTCCCGTCCCACTTAATCCTAAACGGGATGGGGCCATGTTACACGGGACACAGGATGGGACGGGATGGCTATTTTGTCCCGTCCCGTCCCGCCTGTACCGTTCTGTCTCATCCCGTCCCGCCTGTCCCGTTCTGTCTTATCACGTCCCGCCTGTCCCATTCTGTCTCATCCCATCCCGTCTCATCCCGTCCCGCTTGTCCCGCGTTATTTTAGTACGATAAGTTATAGATAAGTTACAACGAAGTTATATAGGAGCTTACAAATATTAGTATGATAAGTTATAATTGGCTAATAAGAGGTCTAGTTCAAAGAGAACCCTTCCTAGAAGGTGGCTGCGTAGATTAGGTGCTCTTCAAAAGAATTATATTTGTATGTTGGATTTGAAAGTTCTATTAATAAAATAAAAGGCTCTAAGCGTTGAATTTTTTTTATGAATTGTCTTACACTCTCACTTAGTTATTTAATGGCTTGAAATTATATTAAACAAATTATAACTCTATTATAAATTTATAATTACTAGAATATTTTATTATAAGTCTTTTGTTTTAATATTTTATAATTCTTTACTTAGTTTTCTAATTTCGGTTTAACTTTTAAGTTTATTAAATAAGTCAAAAAAATAGTCGTTGCCTAACTTAATGCTTAAATAAAAAAAATAAAAAAGGGCATTTTTTGTCCCGCGATCTCGTCCCGTCCTGTCCTGTCCCATCCCGTTTGTTAGCGGGACGGGACGAGACTATCATTTCGTCCCTTTTGTCCCGCTCATTTCGTCCCATCCCCCTACCGCCCTGGCTAAATATCGTCTCGTCCCGTTAATTTTGTCTAGTCCCGTCCCGTTGGACAACCATAATTGGAACTATGTTCTTCGCATAGATTAGCTCGTATCTGTTATGTTTTCCTTATTGGTAGTTCTTGTATGTACTTGATCGTTCAAAAAAATTATTTGGTTTAGCCGATAAACCGCCCGATAATTTTCCGATAATCGTCAATCTGATACCAATCCGTCAATTATGTTATTGGATGGCTAGCAGATTACTACATTTATAACCCGATAACCGTTAAGTCAAATCGTTAAGCGTAACTATCCGTTCGATAAGCACCCCTATTCACGTCGCACCTGCAACTACAAGCCACTTCCTCCAACCCCGCATATGCGCCCAATTGCTCGCCTCTGCGAGCTCGCACCTGCGGTCAATCTTGTGTAGGTGTGATTACACCAGAACTGGTGCCTTCACCCATTCTCACAAGTCCAATTTTGATCAGTTAACCATCTAGAATCCACCCTAGGCCCTGGGACCCCAACCAAATATACCAAGCAGTCCTAAAATATCGTACGGACTTAGTCGATCCTTTAAATCATATCAAACAACGCTTAAAAACACGAATCACGCATTGATTCAAGCCTAATAAATCTTAAAACTTCAAACTTCTACATCCTACGCTGAAACCTATCAAATCAAGTCCGATTGACCTTAAATTTTTGCACACAAGTCATAATTGACATTTCGGACCTACTCCAACTTCCAAAATTGGAATCTGACCCCGATATAAAAGAGTCCACTCCCGGTCAAACTTTCAAAAGTCATCTAATTTTCCAAATTTCGCCAATTGACGCTAAAATGTACGTACCCCCAATTCAACATCCGAACACGCTACTAAGATCAAAATCACCTGACTGAGCTAATTGAACCGTAGAAACTCCATTCCGAAGTCGTCCTCACACAATTCAAACTACGATCAAATTCCTAGAACTTAAACTTTCAATTTAGGGACTATGTGTCCCATTTCACTCTGAAACCAAAAACAAATCCTCCCGGCAAGTCACGTAACCACAAAACGAGCTGGAGGAAGCAATAAATAGGGGTTCCGGGCTAATACTTCACGGGGCCCGGAATTAAGGTTCCACTTACGGTGGTCCAAAGACTCAATGGGCCAATCGGGTTCGAGGGACTAGTCCAGCCCACTTGCCAAATTTATCCATAACGAGCCTCATCTCTCTTGTAGAAATAGAAAGGCACAGAGAATGCAAAGACAGGTCTATTTGTCGTTAAATACAAGGTGAGAGACATAAACTACCATGAATTTCATCGACATATGAATCAAAAGAGAAATAAATTGCTGTCAGATAACAAAGAAAAAAATCTTTCAGGTTTGTTTGGTTCATCTTCTTAATTTCAGCAACTGTCGCCTTTAGCTGGGTCTGAATTACTTTGTGAAAATGGATTGTACGTTAAAGATATCATCTTCCTCAGTTTGCCTGCCCAAATTTTCGCCCATTTCGATTTTCAACAGGAGCACAGGCTTGTTCTTTGCAAGACCGATTTTCAGAAATACCCCAAACAATGTTATTTCTCAATCTCCCTCACCAAGAGTAAGTGCTTATTTTGTTTCCAATTTTATAGTATATGTTTGATGCTATCTTATTTCAATTCTTATTAAAATTTCGGTTTATGAGATGCTTTAATCATAGTGTTACCCTAATATGTCAAAGTAAGTAAATTGTACTCTTGAGGAGGCATAACCACACGCCTTTATTTAGAGAGTGCCTATATTTAGAGATTGGCGGATCCGGGATTTAAGGTTGACAAGTTCAATATTTATGTTCTTGCCGCTGAATCCATTGTACTTTTGCGATCACGGGTTCAAAACTGAGTAGAAAGGACAGAGCATCTCGCGTTCACGTAGTGTCCGGGGAAGGGCTGCACCCCGAGGGGTGTGATGTAGACAGCCTAACCTAATGCAAGCATTAGTGGCTGCTTCCACGGCTCGAACCCGTGACCTATAGGTCACAGTGATACAACTTTACTGCTGCTCCAAGACTCCCCTTCTTGGGTTCAAAACCGAGTATTTATTGAAATTTTAGTGATTTTTCATATATGTATTTATGCTCTGTGTGAAAATAAATACTAGGTTTACTTGAACCCGTTGAGGCTACACTGCATCCGCCTCCGATGAAAACTAGAAGCATAACAAATGGATGGAAGCTTACACCTTAACATTGAAAAAACACTAATCAAAAAAAAGATTTAGAGGGAAGGATTCAGCTAGGCCTGCCAGTATCAAAATTTATATTGATCTCTTGCATCAACTTCTCAAAGCAAATATATTTCATTTGTTTTCGTGATCATAACGAAAAATGTGATTGAAAATAATCTAGCAAAAACTCAAATTTTACATTTCTCTTAATAAGAGTATGTGCCTCAATATTGCAGGCAATGCAAATAAATGGTGTAGGTGATGCTCACAAACGAATAAGCAGCCTTGAATCTCTGTTTTGCTACGATAAGTCTGTACCAGAGGAAAGAATTGAGAAGCCAACTGGATTGTCCTTGGACAAGAAAAGTATTGGAGATAATCCTCATTGTCCCGGGTGTGAAGCTAAAGGTGCTGTCCTTTGCACCACCTGCTCCGGTACAGGCCTATATGTTGATTCTATAATGGAAAGTCAGGGGATAATTGTCAAAGTTAGATGCTTAGGTAAGTTACTTTTCTTCTCTCTTTCCTTCAATCTTTGTCAATGTATGTTGATTGCTGGACATATTTTTGACTTGTATCCCGTGTATTTCTGCTCTTTATCTTTAAGTGTAGGTCCATAGCTAATCAGTTTTTCTTTTCTGATTAAGGGATTTAACTCTCAACAACAACAACTACACCTCTATCCCAGGCTAGTTGGGGTCGGCTATATGAATCCTCAATATCATAAATGCATTGTTTAGGTCCATAACATTGCAATATTCCGTACTTGAGGGTTATCTAAGGCTGAGGGATTTAACTCCCTGTGGTAGAAATTGATGATATATTACTATTCTGCTGTTACAAGTGAACTACCTAAGAAATGCTTAAAATGAGAAAAAGGGGTCAAGTCTAACTTCTTTTCAAATTCCTCCTACCCTGCATAGTTGGAACTTGGAACTTGAAAGTTATTACCTGAGCATTTCTCATTTTAATTTCTTCCAGCTAGCCTAATCAGTAGAAACTCATAGCTTTGGAGCAAGAGGCTTCAGCTTTTAGCTAGCTTTGACGATCCGTGAATATGGAAACTATATGGCTTTACAACCAGAGAATCATAACACAGAGACCACTAACTTCTAGGGAGCAAATGAACTTGCAGGCTGAGTTTTCACACCATTTTTCTAGTACTTGGAAGCCACGACAAAATGTAGGAATTTTGAGAACTTGTTAATCACATCTGTAAAATGTGATTGATATTACTCTATGCTAAAGCATAACATAAGGTTCCAGAACCATATTGCGGTCTATTACTGTAAATGCGCACTTAGAATGATACAACTAATTATAAGATTGCTAAAGAAAAACTATGCCTCAATCTTAAACTATTTGGGACGTCTATGTCTATGTGAACCCGCCGTAAACATTTTGTTCTGTATGCATCCATTTCATCTCAATAGTAAATGAGTTGTCTTTAAGTCAAATTAGGGATTCTTTAAAACTAGAGGCTCGCTATATCTAACAATTATCCCTACATTGACATAAAGTCTCTAACCAGTCTGAAAAGACCTTAAGCAAATACTGGAATTAATTTGATCTGAAAAGATATTATGAATCTGCCCCACGTCAATGTCCAAACTTCAAATCATTAAAAACCGTAGATGCTCTTTCTTAACAATATTTCTTCTGTTGTTGATGCATTTCACGTCCTGCTTATATTGTTCCCTCTTTTCTTTAATTTCACCCAAATGATTTCAAGAAGCATTTTTATTGAGATCTTAAAGCAGCTAGATGTTTTACTCTTTGACTTTGACCTTGCAGGTTGTGGGGGTTCTGGTAACATAATGTGTTCAGACTGTGGAGGACGAGGTCATCTTGCAGTTGCTTGATTTTAACGGTTTGATCTTTTGGCTGTTTGTCATGATGTAGTCGGCTTTGTCAGGTAGCATGAAAATGCAGAGGTTGTCGCATATATTCAAGAACAGGTGATTTGAAGTTATTACTGTGTATCAGTTGATTGTTTTTGTGGGAAAATAAAGTTATCTTTTTAATACAGCTAGATTTCCTTTTTTAGGATATCGTTTTTGTTCTTAATTCTTATCAAGTTGAACGCTGTAAAATGTAGGATATCTGAGTGGATGTAAAGCAGTGTAGAGTTTGCAGGGGAATAGTTTGCCTAAAACTGGCTACATTAATTTTCATGCAGTTACTTTAGTAGTTTGAGAATGAAAATGGTTCACATTTGAGTTGCTGTCAACTGCTACTTAAAGATTTAGTCCCTGGCTGAGGGAATATGATACCTCTCAGGCTTTCAGCTATATATCTTACTTTCCCTGTACATTCTATGACATTTAGTGATATAATATTACTGAATTAACTAATCTGAGCATTTTGTTTGGTAGATGTATAAGCTATACACATTAAGGAGCAGGAACATAATGATGAAACACTTTTTGGCTCATTGTTTTCCTGAGAACCAATATGCTAATGTAAAGAATTTACCGAACTAGATCAGATGAATACAATCAAACCTCTCTATAACAACCTGTTTGACATTCTTCTCGCGATTTGACATTCTCTCCAAGTTGTTGATGTAATTAAAGGATCCATAATTATGCCAGAAATTAAAAAAATCTTACTTCTCCTGTAGTAGGATTGCAAATTATAGCAGGTTGCTGCCACGTGTAGAAGCAGAATAGACCATAAACACACTCCAAAAAGCTACTTGAATCCACATAGTCGTAGTTTCCATTTTTGTTTAGTTGTATAGTGAAAAAAGCTTCTCTTCCGCGTGCAAGCAATTTGGTTATGCTAATAGAGCGGCATTGATGAGTATGATTCGGATACAAGGGACTTACAATATTCTGTAAGGCGCGTGAAGGCTGTTTCCAATAGACATTGGCATTGAGCAACCCACCTTGTCACAAACATGAAAATACTTCAAACATTATTTCGATGCTCCTTTTCTCGAAGATTTCATGCTCTTCTCCTTGTATAAGGCACCTGTAGTCATGAGTCATGACATCAGAATTTACTAGTGTTAGTACCAAATAAATAGGAGGGGTGCTTGTAGATATTTTAATTATAATTATGAATATTTATTGTTTCTTTTTATTTTACCATTTACTCACGTTGTCTTGTCTCTCTTCCCTACTATCAAAGATTTTTTGTTCTACAAAAATGTATTTGTATTATCAAGTCAGTTAAGTATCAACTTAGATATATATTGATTTGTATATTTAACAAACCGATTTAGTGGTTTGGTTTCGATGTAGATAAAACCGAATCATAAACCTGTGGTAGTCCACAAAAATAAACTTGACCATATGGCATTCTAGTCATAGAGCTGGTTCATTTTGCTCCAGTAATCATTCAAGGAAATTTTACACATAATTGATAATACATTCAAGGAGACGAACATGTTGTTCCATCATGATCAATGAACCAGAAATCTGGTTGCACTAAAAGAACGATCTCACTACTAATACGACACAATTTCTAGTCGCGGTCAGCATCTTCCAATTCTTCATCCTCAGGTACACCACGAAGATAGAGGACGTTATTACATCTGCAAAAGCGAAATCACTAAGGTTAAGAAAGACAAGTCACATTTTCGTTCCATTTCACTCGCAAATGCTTTTACGAATAAAGTTATATAACTATTTGAAAAGTCTGCCAAAAGTGAATTGGTGATTTACCATGATACAATTGATTCTTACAAATTTAAATTTGTAAGAGCTAAATAGATCACTATGGTAGAGACTAGAGTGATGTGTCAGTCAACTACCATTTAGATAATTCTGAATCATGAACTTATAAACCAATCAATAATCGATAAATACTTAACGCACTCTTTTTACAAGAATTGAAAATCTTAAAAAAAAATATGAAAACAGGGAGGCAACTTTTGTAACTGATCCGATTGGAGAATGGTATTGTGAGGAAGATGGAACATGTAAATCAAGTCCGCAGGTAAGGATAGAATTAGTTAGCAATAAGAGACTACTTTTGATACGCTACGAATGTCTGCATACTCACTCATATCACTAAGGCAGCAGAGCAAATAGAGTACATCAAACATTTGTCATACTCGTCTAATATTTGTCATTCACACGAGACATGCAACGAGTAAAAAGATGCAAAACAAAGAAAAATCTCCATATTTCCACCTCCTAAATTCAACCATGTGTAGGAACCTATTTTTTAGAAAAAGAAGTCAACCAAGGAAGAAAAAGGATGAGCTCCATTTACAACTAAATGTTTCTTCAGTTTTATAGGCCTGCTACCTGATGCAGGCAGAAAAGAGAGCCGGAGAGGAAGAAATGAAGGAGTTTGAGCTATTACAATTACTATGTCTTTTTTTAAAAAATAACCATGATATTATGATTATTATGTTCAGCTGTTGGCATTAATTTCAAGTACGATTATCAAAATCAAGAGACGAAGCCACAAAGGTACCTAATCAGGATCTCTCCAAGAGAACCAGTGCATTGTCCATCAATGTATTCTTCTGCGTTTGCAAGCTGCAAAAAGAATAACACGATTTCAGAAATCACACACAGAAAAATACGCATGCATACACACTTATATAGAACAAGCAGGTTACTGGGAGCTTCCAATTACTTCTTCGGACACTGAATGTGCTTTTACTGTAAATTTTATTGTTGTGCTTGTTATATTTCTGATTTTAGTTGTAAAGCCGTTTGTAAAACAAACTCTCCTCCCAGAGGCAGGTTTTTTATGTAGCCAGGATACAAGAAGCTATCCTTATCCAAGACAATCTTCAAAGACGCACCTAAGATTGGGAAGCATATGTTTATGTGCTGCAGATTAAATTAGCTAATCATCTCCTACATCATTACTGTGCAGGACCTTTGAGAATGGTCTTTTTGTTAGTTGACTCGTTAAGCAATACTTTACTAAAATATGGGAAGGGCATCATACAACAACAACAACAACGTACCCAGTATAATCCCACAAGTGGGGTATGGGGAGGGTAGTGTGTACGCAGACCTTACTCCTACCTGGCGAGGTAGAGAGGTTGTTTCGGAAGGGCATCATAAGTTAGCAAATTCAAATGCAAAACTCGGATTGGATGGCATCCCTACTGCATCTTCAGGTTTGTATGGAAAGAAAGAATAGCAGAAGTTTCCAAGATGAAACAACTGCCTTATTGAATGTGAAGCTGAGATTTCTCATATAGCTACAGTTCAGGAACAAGGAAATACGGTGGAAAGGGCTCAAAATGTGTAATAGTCCACCAGCTTTCTTACTCTTAGTTTTGATATTTTATTGCATCGGTGATCAATCTGTATTATTGCAAGAAGTTAATGCTACTTTTTCTTGAACACAGCTCTGAGTTTACTGAACACGGTCCGTCCCCAAACCACATCCACATATAGGAATGACAAAAAAAAAAAGTAAATGTTCCCAGCATTGCAAAGTTAACAACAATTGGCCACACACACACAAAAAACAGAATTGGACCAACAAAGTTTGATATCAGGTAAAACTATTTTCAACTTGCTTGCATAACGAAATTCTTAATACAGTAGTAGTAAATGCGGTTATCTAGACAGCTACTCATGCCCCTGATGGATAGCAGCAATAGTAATGGAGTCAAGCATACCATAAAGATATAGATGCACATACTTCCACTTAATAATGTTCTTTTAGTGAATTTGAAATGGAAAAGGACAGAAACTCAAATAAAGATTATTACCTGCAAGTTCATGTATGAATCCACGGAGACCAGATACCCTAGAAAGAGGAAAGACAATAGGAGTATAGTTAAACAATGTTTGCAGACATCTCAACCTCAAAAACCTTAATGAAGAACATAATATTAAGAACCAATGAGTCCAGGCAGCAGAGTACCTTTGTACTCCATTCCCCACTTCAGCTTTACCATCACAGGCTTTCCAGTCAAATTGTTCAAAAAAGGCTTGGGATTAACTGGTACTGTCTGCAATGACAACATATTAAAAGCTATTCAGAATCAGAACCCAAAGTTTCTAAATATAGTACATTACTCTATTTGTATTTCTATATTCACCTCATAACGAGTAAATGGTACAACACCATGATGATTAATATAGCAAAGATACAAACTTTAGTACCAATAGACCTGGAGTTCTTCAGAAGATTCTCAGTACCAAACTTCTGAATTTTTTTTATGACCGAGAAACCCATCTGGGGCACTTTAGGACCAACTGCAGCCTCCGAAACTTCGGGATAATAGGTCCACCATCTACGCTTCCCCACTTAAATACCAGCCTTAGTTCACATGGTATTGGATAGAACCTCCAACCTAAATCACAAGTCCCTCAAACTTCACCACTTGAACTAAGCCCTAGGCGCTACCAACGAGCTTCTAAAATAAGTTGCACCAATACTTAGGATCTACCCTCTACGTTTCAATCTGTTTGGTAATTCGGCTTAGGGAGAATCAATTCGACGAATTGATTAAGCTAATTCAGACATATATTCATTTTTTTCCCAAATTATAACTAAGAAATTTAGAAGAAAAAAAACAGAAAGTACTATTCTCATATCAAATTGACCAAAATAAATACGTTTTTTAGAAATTTAGAATGTTGGTTAAGTTAGCTTAGTTAGACTATCGAGAAGAAAAAATGCTGAGCATGGTGCATCACATGTTGCAGGTTTATTATCCAGAGGAACAGAAAGAAGTATAATACAATTATTCAGCAACAAATATATATACTTTTGTAATAATAAGGTAAAATAATAATATTAAGATAACAAAGAAGAACAAAGTAACAGCGAGGATACAAAAGCAAGAGCCAAGAGCAGCTATTGAAGACTGGTACTTGAGGACTTACCGCCATGGAAGCTTTTCAAGGGTTTAAGGTTTTCTGAGAAGTGTGAGGAGAAGTGGAACTGCTCTTGTTAGTCGATATTTTTCTCCTCTGCTGCGCTGGAAATGAATGGGCTTATAAAAATTTAATGGGCCAAACTCCAATTAGATATGGGAGAAATTTAAAAATAGTTAGATTTACGGGTGGTCATTCAAAAATAGCCACATTTTCAAAAGTAATCTAAATTTAGCCACTTTTCATGTTAAGATAAATTTGAACGAAAATATTGTTCAAATCCGAAAAATACTCTAGTATATTATACTAGAGACCCAGCATAAGTATACTGGAACTTCAGTATAATATGCTGGAGTTCCAGCAAAGTATATCGGTCCAGTATAATATGCTGGAAGTTTATACACAAGTGCTCGAATATCCAGTATATTATGCTGGAACTTTTCGTGTATTGGAGTTTCAGCATAATATGTTGGATGTTCATACACATGTGCCACAAACTCCAGTATATTATGTTGGATCGGTCTCTGTTGCAGCAAAATAGTGGTTATTCTTCAATGACTTGGCAAACGCTGGCTATTTTTGAATGACCAGGCCAAAAACTGGCTAGCCCGTGATATTTTTACATTAGATATGGGTTGGCCCATGTAAGGTTATGATGCCCAAGTCCAATCCTCTTACATAATCCAGAAAAGAAAAAAAATATGCGACACTTCAAATATTTACACTGTATTTATCATTCGTAGCTATATCTTCAGCAAATTTAACATTTGTGGTTATATTAAATTTTATAACAAATCCGTGAAAGAAAAGATTAATTATTTTGAATTGAAATAAAAGAGCAACAAGCTCTCATAGCTCAGTTTGTTCTAATAAAAGATTAATTATTTTGAACTGAAATAAGAAAGCAACAAGTTCTCGTAGCTCAAAGCTACGAATGATAATTAAGCAAATTATAGTTATTAGGCTCTAAACTATAATGAGCTAAGAGAGCTTGCTGCTCTCTTATTTCAGTTCAAATAAGTAATCTCTTATTTTATGGATTTGCTATAAAATTAAAATATAACTATAAATGATAAATTTACTAAAAGTATAATTGTGAATGATAAACTTACTAAAAGTATAATTGTAAATAGTAAATAGAATATAAATATTTGATGTGTCGCGTGATTTTCCAAAAAAAAAGGGACAACTTTTTTGAGAAATGAGACCGTTAGTCTAACATTTAGCCATTAGTCAAAATTATATATAGTAAACTTTAGCCGTGTTTTAATACGGAAATGAAATTTAAACACAAATATTCTTAGAAATAGTACAGAAAACCTCCAGCAATATATAGGAGTTTGAAATTTACTCCAACACAAAGTTGCAAACTTAAAAAAAAAGGTAAAATATCTTAAAACCCTCTTATACTTTGGCACGTATTCTTGGTTATAACTTTGAATTATTTGTGGTCTTAACTACCCTCCTATACTTGGTTATTCGATAGTTGTTACCTCCTTGGACGATCTCATCCTAGAAAAGTGACACGCACTCGTCTGCCACATGGGTTTTCCTGTCCATCAGGCATTTTTGAAAAATAAAATATATTTTTATATATTCTTAAGTGTGTTACCATTTTAGATAATCTTTTTGGAATAATATTTATAATAAAACTTGGCTAGAACTATATTACTTAGGCTAATTTTTTTATCTGGCTGAAAATAATAAATTTTTAGTTATTGTTTCTTGAATTTGACATAAAAATAAAGATTTATACAGTTGAAATAAATAGTTAAGACACCTAAAAAGATATAAAAAATACATAGTTTGATTTTTATTATTTTGGCTATAATTTTTATATAGCTCTAAATTATGGAACTCTAAAATATTTTTCTTACAAATATTACCGGAAAAAAAGTAAAAATACACAGCTGAATAAATAGTCATTTTATCAAAAGAAGAAATAAAAAGAGTGTACAATTGCAAGTTCATTATTTTGGCTATACTTTTTTATTTGGTAAAAAATAATAGAGTTGTAGCCATTTTTTTTTTACTGATTTGACTCGGAAATAAAAACATACAATTAAAATAAATAGACATTATATCTAAAGAAAAAAATAACTGAAAATACACAATTAGTACTCTATTATTTTTGCTAAAAGTTTTCTATTTGGCTAAAATGATGGGCTCCAACCAAACTTTTACAAATTAGGCCCCAAAAAAAAATAAGAAATATGCGGTTGGAAAAATAAATATTATATTTACAGAAGAAATTAAAAAGAATAGAAGTTAGAGCAAAGTTCACATTATATATTAAAAATGAAGCAAGAAGAAATACATAATTAGTAATAAATAAAACTTTATATATGACTATATGACAATTAAAAGTTAAAAAATAACATACTTAGAAGCTAATTTTTCAATTTTTTTCACTCTCACGCGCTCAAAAGAGAGTGCACCCGCACTCGTCTACACATCAGCGTCCAGGGAAGTAATTGCTCTCAAAAGGCCAAGTTCCAGAGGGAGGGGGGGAGGGGGAGGAGGGGAATTAAGGCCATGAATAGTTTAGGGGTGTAACTAATAATCCGTGTCAAATTTAGGATAGTTTTTAGGTATTCCGCCAAAAACAATTCATGGAGTTCTAACCGCTCCTTATCGTATTCTAGGAGAACGCGATGTAGTTTTACTTATATAAGTATAAACTCAGGATGGTATTCTCGACTTTCACTTTTATGAGTTTGAATTTCAGGATAGTGTTCTCGACTTTAACTTTTATAAGTTTGAACTCCAGAATATTATGCTTGAATTCGATGATTCGATCAAGTACAAGTAAATTTTTGTATGTAGCTTAATATTTTAAACTAAATAATAAAATAATAACATAATAATTATTTGAGTTATACAAATAAAATAAGTTTTTTATGCTATCAATATATATATATATATATATATATATATATATATATAGTG
>MDKH01100163.1:0-12279 GCA_005239495.1 Nicotiana undulata
GGCTTGCCTAACGCCACCGTTAGGCGCCATCACGATCTGGACCGGTTTTGGGTCGTGACATAAAGGGAGGTAAGAGACGGAGGGGAGAAGGTGGGGTGTAGTACTTAGGCAAATGGAAGGAGGGGGGGTATTAGGAACAGTTATATAGTGGAGAGGCTGGGGAGTTCCCAGTCGTTCGATTGATCTTGATCAACAACTGGGATGGCTCTAGGGCAAAACGGGGTCGTTTTGGTTACTGGGGGCAGGCCGGGTAAACCTTGGGTTGGGCAGGTGGGGTGGTGTAAGGATCATGTTTGGGTTTGGGTTATTTTGGCCCAATCTGGTTTTTAAGCTTGATTTCCCCATTAATTAAACAATTTCAACTAAGTTTAAACTAAACAAAAAATGTAGTAATTAATTTTAACTTAATTTTGTCTAAATACAGATTAATTGAAAAATTATTTAAGGGTAAAACAATTAAATTAGTATTCCTAATCATTTAAAGGACAAATTTCACAATTTTGTTTAAAAAGGAATAATTAAATTAACATTAACATACTTTATACCAAACAATTATATTATTTAAATGATAACTAAGGTTATGTGCTCAACCACGCCATTTTAAATTATTTACGGATTTAAATGATAAATTCTGACTACATAATGTAAAATGAATTCACAAATAGCAACCCAAATTCAATAAAACCCATAAAACTAATTAATTTACTGAGATTTTTGTAGGATTATACGACAGGCAAAAATCACGTGCTCACAATGAACAGATTATTCGAATATGTTGTCACCTGTAGAAGCGACAGAAAACCACAAACATCACACTGGGTGCCCATGCTCGCCCGACACATCTGCCTGTATATGTAGGCGAGAACAACAGCACCCCAGCTGTAATAGGGTAACTCATCTAGCAGCTGCATATGATGAAGATATCGCAGGCTGACTAGGTTCCCAGAAGTGTTCGGGAACAAGACCCTCTCCCCCTCCCCCTCCCCCCCCCCCTAAATAGAAGAAGCAACAACAACCTCGTATACCGGGTAATATGTAGCTCCTCTGTATCGCCGATGATATCTGGGTGGAGTACCTCCAGATACTGTCTAATAGGGGTCAAACTCATCTGACTAGCCCCCGACGATGCAGTCTCGTCCTCTGGCCTGAAACCCGTGAGCATCTGAAGCATGTCCAAATAATCTGCACGCGACATAGATCTCATAGCAATAGGCAATGAAATGGCAATGCCATTAACGGGCAGGCCATATAAAACCTCCACGTCCTGCAGCGTGATGGTGGCCTCGCCAATGGGCAGGTGGATAGTGTGCGTATCTAGTCTCCACCGCTCAATCAACGCCGTGATCAAATCCCAGTCTAGCTGCATCTACCTAATCTGAATAATCCTATAAAATCTCGTATCCTGCAGACGCTAGACTACACGAGGATGGGGATCTCTATCCCTCAAAAAATCTCACATGTCGTCCACTCTCCTAGCGCGGAGAGTCTGGGACAGTAACTCTCCGTCCCATATATGGACGGACCTATGATCGCCCTGTAACACTAATAGCTCAGAAGAGTAAGGGTCGGGATGTATAGGCGCGTCCATGTCGTCAACTGTAAATTAAAACAACACTAATTGTATATTTAATCTGTAAACTAAATAATTAATTTTTTGAGTTATATAATTTTTAGAGTTATACAATATTTAAATGGACATGGTATATATATCTATTGGGTCCAGGCTCAATATTTGAGGCTCAGTAGCACCAAACTATCATTAATAATTATGTGTGTCAAATTCAATATTTTTATAATTTTGTGTGTTTGTTTTATAATTAAATTTTTAATTTTTTATTATTTAAATGGACATGGTATATATATCTATTTGGTCCCAGGCTCGATATTTGAGGACCAGTAGCACCAAACTATCATTAATAATTATGTGTGTCAAATTCAATATTTTTATAATTTTATGTGTTTGTTTTATAATTAAATTATTAATTTTTAATTATTTAAATGGACATTGTATATATATATATATTGGGTTCCAGGATCGATATTTGAGGCCCAGTAGCACCAAATTATCATTAATAATTATGTGTGTCAAATTCAATATTTTTATAATTTTATGTGTTTGTTTTATAATTAAATTATTAATTTTTAATTATTTAAATGGACATGGTATATATATATATATTGGGTTCCAGGATCGATATTTGAGGCCCAGTAGCACCAAATTATCATTAATAATTATGTGTGTCAAATTCAATATTTTTATAATTTTGTGTGTTTGTTTTATAATCAAATTATTAATTTTTAATTATTTAATTGTACAAAGTATATATACCTATGGGTTCCAGGCTCGATATTTGAGGCCCAATAGCACCAAACTATCATGAATAATTATGTGTGTCAAATTCAATATTTTTATAATTTTGTGTGTTTGTTTTATAATTTAAATTCTTAATTTTTAATTATTTAATTGTACAAAGTTTGTATTTTCATCTACCAGTATAAGAGATACTTAAACTACAGGGATTCTACGCTAAAAGACTCTACATTTTATTACACTAAAAGGTTCTACATTTTACTACGCTAATAAATAATCTAAACTAAATATAAACAACAAATATATTTTAATCACATAACATTCACAAAATACATATAACATACTAGTTTTCCAAATAAAACACAAAACGACATGGAAACACTATATCTAAGTCCGGATATTAACAAAAAAAATTATTTCTCAATTTTACATTTTTTTAGAACATTAATATCTAAGTCCGGATAAATATAACATACTAGTTTCGCAAATAAAACACAAAAACACATAGAAACACATTCAAATAAACTAATATGCAATATTATAGAAGTGTCGGCATAAAATAAAGCGAAATACCTCGACAGAAAATTGGTTGAAAATTTAAGTCCGAAAGAGTGAAACCACAATAATACGATGCTCCGGAACGATGTGGGACCTACGTTCTTAGCGTTTTGTGTGATGGGAGGAGCCCAATTTTTTTTTTTAAAGACGAAATGGGGAGGGGGGACCAGAACCAGTGGGGTTTTTTAAAAATGGGGAAGGGATGTTTCTGTCGTGGGGAAGAAGAAGGGAGGATTAAAAAGGGCTTTTGACAGAGTTACCCATAAAAACTATTTATCCTTGTCTACCCATTTATTTTTCACCCATAAACTAATTATATTTCCTACCCATAGTAGTTTTTGTGGAGAATTTTTTCTTTATTCTCCAATTCTTTTTTATTTCTATGCGTCTTCTTTTTTTCTCCTTTTCTTTTTTCTCGTTTTCTTCTTGTTTTTTTTCTTTTAACTGTCCTCTTGGACGAGGATTCCTCTCAGCAGACACAAAGTTGATTGAAAACCTGTCTGAGGATGACTTTCGCAAGGTTAGACCACATAAATTATTGTACTATAATATCATGTAAACTGTTGACTGCGTTTGCTTACCTGTTCATAGGCATTGTTACATTGTCTTTACAAAGTTGAATGGTTGTAGTGGGATTCTTTTACTCCAAGCTTTCAACTGGAGAGATTGACTTGAGCATTAACTTGATGATTGTGGTTGCATTTAATATAGCATCTTCTTATCTTTTTGTGCCTTGATTTTTAAAGAGTTTCTCAATCAGAACAGTACAACTTGCTCATTCCGTATACTAACAGGGTATATAGTTGTATGTGATCGTTCCAACAATTGCCTATAACTATAAAAACTATTACATAATACACATAATCTATGTCCATCGGCACAATAAAACTCCAGCACTGCAAATCACGTTCAAATAAATAATTTCGGAATAGAATTCACTTTAAAATGTAGCTAAAACAACCAAAAAAATTATTCAGACTACCATATAATACCAATATGGCATATAATTATACCAACATAGTATACAATTTTACTTGTTAATTTTCAACAACTATATGACTATACTACTATTACACAACACACATGCATAGAGAGAAAATAAACAAAAATGTTGTACCGCATATTAATATAATAAAGTATTTCAAAATATTCTACTATATGACTATTATTAAAAGGAAATCAAATCGTTTACAAATTAAATGCAGCTAATACAATAAAAAAATATCAACTAGCCTATGCTACCAATATAGTATATAGCTATACTAATATGGTATATAATGTACTTGGGAGATTTTCTTCAAAAGGAATAGAAAATTTTCTCTCTTCTCTCTATTCTCTCTCGGTGCAAGTTAGCGTGGACTGCTAAAATACGCCCACCGGAATAGGGAGGGCTCGAGGAAGGTCGGCGAAGAATGTTAAGCTAATAAATGATGATGGTAACACTAAGGAAAGAAGGATACTAGGAATAATGACAGTGAATACACCAAAAGCGGTAACAACTAGAGGAGGAAACATTGTTACATTGAGTACAACTGGGGGGAAAGAGGTCAGTAGCTCAATTGGCAGTGGATCGAGTAAGGAAACACCAGCTGGTAAAGGAAAGGAACAAGTAATTGAGAATCTGTAGATCTGGCCAAATTTACCAGTTCGAAGTGGAGGTAATAGGGAAACAACAGGTACACGGACAACTCCTACAAACATGAAGAAGGATCTGAGCTCAGGTGGAAGAGTGGAACAACAGAAACAAGTTGTAGATCTAACTTTGGGAGCGGTTACAAATTAGAAGACTAATGAAACAGTAACTCAAACAGGTGGTGCAGAGAGGAAGCTACAATTGGAGAACAAGTCAAAGGAGACAAAGCCATGGACGATGTTGTTTGAGGAAAATAAGCTAGCAAAAAGAGGTATGGATCTGAAATTCATACCACCAGCTATTGTAGAAGGGGAGACGATCATTGAACTAGAACAGGAGGATATTGAAAATGAATAAGTGGAAAAATGCAGTAATAATATATGTCATAGGAAATACACCAACGATTAGTGCCATGGAAAGGTTTTTGGCAGGACAAGGAGAGTACTCAGTAAAACCAAAAGTATTCTATCATAATGTTGGTTATTTTGTGGTTAATTTTGCGAAAAGGGAGGAAAGGGATATGGTGATGTATTCAGGACCACACATGATTAATAACAGACCAGTTATCATGAAGGCTTGGACTGCTGATTTCGATTTTGAAGAGGAGGATCTGAGGACAATTCCACTATGGATTAAACTACCTAATCTGCCTTTATGCTGTTGGAGTGCAAGTGCATTAAGCAAAATTGGTAGTGGTCTAGGCCAACCAATATATGCTGATGCTTGCACACCAAATGCTGAAAGAATTTCATATGCAAGGATATTGATTGAGGTGGATGTTACAAAGGAGATGCCAAATGCTATCAAAATCAAGGATCCAAAAGGTAGAATAGTGACACAGGAAATTTGGTATGACTGAAAACCTATGTATTGTGCAAAATGTATGAAAGTTGGTCACAATTGTCAACAAAACACAACTGGAGTAGGGAAGGAAGCAGGACCAAACAAGCAGAGGATAGTAGCAAGACAAAAGACAGAGTGGAGACCTGTTAGTAAGATAACTGAAGATCCAAAACAGAACAAGCTGGAAGGCCAAAAGGAAAGTGAGGAAATACAAATGCAGGAAGATAACACAGCTGATAATGGTGGAGCATGGCAACAAGTAAAGAACAAATCTGCAGCAAAAAGTCAAAGAACACAAAAAAATGAAGAGGCTATCCAAGTCATAAATGGATTTAGTAGCTTATTGGAAGCAGGAAAAGAACAAACAATTGGAGCAAATGTTTGTAGTACCAGTAGAGGAGTAGTAAAAGAGGGGCATGGACATAATACTATTAAAACTACAATATGATTGTCACATGGAATGTGAGGGGATTGAACAAGAAGTTTAAGCAAGAGGAGATGAAGGTTTTTATTAGAAATAACAAAGTAGATATGTTAGTAATATGTGAGCATAGAGTTAAAGACAATAAAGCAGGGGAAATAATTGAGAAATTAGTACCAGGCTGGGAATGGGAACATAATGTATCAAGTACATGTAAGGGTAGAATTTGGGTGTTATGGAATCCTAATGAGATACAGTATACAGTGATAGATTCACATGCATAAATCATACATGGTAATGTGAAGATGGTGAAGAATAATATGGAATTCTACTTCTCAGCAATATATGGACTACATAATGTGAATAACAGGAAGCCTTTATGGGAGAAAATCAAGATCTTAGCTAGACAATGCATGAGTCCTTGGTTGATGATGGGTGATTATAATTCTATTCTAGAGGCTGGGGACAAAATGCATGGTAGAGAAGTGCATGAAAGTGAAACAAGGGATTTTAAAGAAGTTATTGAAAACTGCAGTTTGGTAGAACTACCTACAGTGGGCAAGGAGTACACATGGACAAATGGACATGTGTTTAGCAGAATAGATAGGGCAATAGTAAATGATAAATGGATGACAAATATGCCTCCTAGACAAGTGCTGCTTATGAATTCCCTGTTCTCAGATCACTCTCCATTGGGAATTGAGATTGAGACAAGTAGTGACAACAAGAAGAGACCATTTAAGTTCTATAATTGTATGGCAGAACACTCCGAATTTGAGGAGATAGTGCAAAACAACTGGATAAGGAAGAATGGGGGAATGGAAGCAGTTTGGTGGAATTTGAAACCTGTTAAAGAAGCTCTGAAAAAGCTGAATAATAGGGAATTCAAGAATATCGAAGGAAAAATAGCAATAATCAGAGAAGACCTGGAAAATGTCCAAAGAAGAATGAAGAATGCTAATGTAACAAGGAACTTGTTTGAGGAGGAAAAAAAATTGTTGCTGCAATTAGAGAAATGGGACAGAATTGAAGAATCCATATACCAACAAAAGTCAAGGGTGCAGTGGTTAAAGCTGGGAGATACTAATAGTTCATATGTTTTTGCTAATATGAAAGGAAGGAAAGCACAGAACCAGATAATCAAACTCAACAACAGCAATGAGACAGTATTAATAGACAACAAGAGTATTGAAGAAGAAGTTGTAGGTTTCTATAAAAAGCTATTAGGAACTGCAAGTGCAAGCATACCAGTTATTCATCCTGGATGGAGAAAGAATGGTCCAACTTTAAACAGAAGACAACAAATGCAGCTTATAGCTCCTTTTACAAAGGAGGATGTGATGGAAGCTCTAAAGGGAATTGATGATATGAAGGCACCAGGTGGGGATGGATTCAATGCATATTTCTTCAAGAAAACATGGAAGACTATTGGAGATGATGTGGTTACAGTAGTACTGGACTTTTTTTATACAGGGAAAATGTTCAAACCAATAAACAACACAATAGTTACTCTGATTCCCAAAGTAAAGTATCCAAGTTCAATAAGAGAGTACAGACCTATATCATGTTGCACTACATTGTATAAGATCATATCTAAAATGTTGACAGGCAGGCTAAGACAAGTGATGAATATATTGGTGGATGACAGTCAAGCAACATTTATACCAGGGAGAGGTTTGATAGATAATGTGCTACTGAGTCATGAGCTAATAAAAGGTTATGGAAGGAAGGGAACATCACCTAGATGTATGATCAAGAAAGATATGCAAAAGGCTTATGATTCTCTTGAATAGATGTTCTTGGAGCAGGTTTTGAATGGACTATATTTTCCTAAGCTATTTATAGGATGGATTATGGAATGCCTTAAAACTGTTTCATACTGTATCTCTATAAATGGTAGTCCAACTAGACCATTTGATGCAAAAAGGGGGGGTGAGGCAAGGTGACCCAATGTCACCACTGCTATTTGTACTAGCTATGGAATACCTAACAAGAAGCTTGAAACAACTGAAGGAGGATCCTAATTTCAATTATCACCCAAGATGTGAGAAACTGAGCATTGTACAACTTAGTTTTGCTGATGACTTATTGTTGTTTTGTAGAGAGGATGTGATGTCAGTACAACTATTGTGTGGATACTTCAATGGATTTTCAAGGGCATCTGGACTTATTGCTAACCAAAGTAAAAGCTGTTTGTACTTTGGTGGAGTACCTATACCAGTGCAACAAGAGATTATTAGAGTTACTGGCTTTACTGTGGGTGAACTCCCTTTCAGATACCTGGGAGTACCTTTGAGTTCAAATAGATTGTCTATTATTCAATGCCAATCACTATTAGACAAGATACTGGGAAAAATAAAGCAATGGACAGTCAAGTTTCTCTGCTATGAAGGAAGAGTGCAGTTGATTAGAAGTGTGTTGATTGCTATTCAATCTTTCTGTTCACAAATCTTCCTATTACCAAAGAAAGTACTACAACAGATAGAAAGTGTATGCAGAAGATTTCTTTGGTCTGAAGATGCAAATTCAAGCAGGAAAGCATTGGTGGCTTGGGAGAAACTGTGTAGGCCTAAGTCTAAAGGAGGCCTAAATATTACTGAGATCACTACATGGAACAAGGCTGCTATAATTAAACATCTATGGAATATATGTACAAAGAAAGACAAATTATGGATAAGGTGGGTGCATGTGTACTATATAAAAGGTAGGAATCCGTGGCAAATAAAAGTGAGGCAAGCATCATGGGTAATTAAGAAGATAATGCATGTTGGAAAATACATAATTGAAGCTGGATTAGATATTGATAAGGTAATGGGAGCAGGAATGTATACAATCAAAGAAATGTACAAACAACTCAGAGGAGATTTTCCAAGTGAGAATTGGAGTAGGCTGATATGCAATAACAAAGGATGTACAAAATGGAAATTCATAATATATCTTGTTGTTCAAGGGAAACTGTATACAAAGGTCAGATTCATCAACTAGGGACTGCAAGTCAGTCCAGTTCATCCACTATGTGATCAGGAGTTAGAGAATCACCAGCATTTATTTTTCAAATGCACATTCTCAACAGAAATCTGGGAAAGGATTTTGGCATAGATGGGTATAGGTGGAAGAGCAAATGAATGGAATACAGAGGTCAAATGGACTGTGGAACATGTGAAGGGAAAGGGTAAGAAAGCTATGTTATACAGAATGTGTTTACTGATACTGTGTACCATATATGGATGGAGAGGAATCGAAGACTATTCAAGCAAGAGAAAAGGAGAAGTGAAGCAATTACAAGGCTAATAGTACAAGAAATACATTGTATAGGATATGATATGAGTAGTATAAGGAATGAATTAAAAAATTTGAATTTTTATCCTTAGTATAGAGGTAGAAGAGGAGACTGTGTTTGGGGTTGCATGTCCAAACTCAGATAGTTATACTTTGTACATATTTACTTGGTAATAAAATTGATAATTACCACAAAAAAATGGTATATAGTTGTACGGGTTCATTCCAACAACTGCATATAACTGTGAAAACTATTATATAATATACAAAATCTATGTCCATATGTACAAAATAATCCAACACAACGAACATGATCATATAAATCATTTCAGCATAGAATTCACTTAAAAATGCAGCTAAAACAACCAAAAAGTATTCCAACTACCATATGATACCAATATGACACATAATTATACTAATAGGGTATACTGTTCTACTAATTAATTCCAGGTAACTATATATGACTATATAACTATTACATAATATACACGCATAAAGAGAAAAATAAAAAAAATATTATACCACATATTAATATAATAACGTATTTCAAGATATTATATATAATACTATTTTACAAAACGAATGCATAAAGAAAAAATTAAAATGATTACATAATACACATGCATAAAGGAAAACTAAAAAAAAATGAAACATAATGTACTATTATATTATTAGTAAAGAAAAATCAAATAGTGTACCAATTAAATGTAGCTAATACAACCAAAAAATATTCCAACTAGCATTTGATACCAATATAGTATATAGCTATACCGACAGGGTATACAATTGTATGCAAAGAGTTTAAAAAGAATTTTTTAAATTCAATTATTAAAGTGAAATAATGTCAGTAAATTATATATTATATACTAAAATACTATACAATATATCGAAATAATATCTTGTGTTCTTCATTCAAAATTATACTATTATATTATACTATATACTATAACATTATATTGTCGTAATTAATTATGTACGAAAATGGTATATAATATACCATTTTGTTATACAATATAAATTCGTCTTTTTCGCTAGTTCAACCCAAAATTCTAAAATCTACTCCAAAATCTCCACCAAATTGATTCAAAATATAACCACAACCTCCAATTAATATTCAAGTACACTCCAATCACGATTGGATCAAAATAACTACAAATTCAACAAACCCAATTAATAAATTTCAAGCTTCAAGATCCTTCCAGGATGGATTTAATTTTCTCACAATAAAATCTTCAAAAATTAGCATTAACATCATAATCTACACATCAAAGAACAACACACAATGAATTATAACAGCAAACACTTCAAACGCACATGAAAATTCATATCTTAGTTAGATAGTGTATATTTACTTTTTGTTTTATTTTTAGGAGATAAAATGAATTATGGAGCACAAATAAAAAAATGGGTGATGATAGCAAAGAAAAGGTGGAATACAAACAACATACAAATGCTATCTCTTTTGTGATTGAACTTCCGATTGAGAATTCTGATTTTCATGGAGTAAAAGAGAAAAATTAATTTTGAAACTTCTTAAAACTGTTTGCTGCTTCTCCTTGAGAAATGGGTAGCGACAACATCAAGAATTGATAAGGAGATAAAAAGGAAAGCTAATTATGTATTAGGTTGGGCGGGTAATTAGTTGCAGTAGAATAAGTATTTGATATAATTGCTTTTAAAATAGGTAATTACGGGTAATTACTTTTGATTAGGTAGGTATATATGGTAGTTTTCCCATTAAAAAAAGGGGTAGAGCGTTTTAATTCTCCGCGCTATACCTGGTAGTCAAATCGTTTAAGGTATAACGCACAGTTTTTATACGCTAAACGTATATAGCACAGTAAATCTATGCGCTATACCTTAACGGCAAAAGTTACCATTAAGGTATAGCATAGAGAATTTGGACGTTATACATATAAATATAATTTTTTTTTACACTCATTAACGTATCTTTTGTTTAAAAGGACAATATTTTAATTCCGGACTCGGGAAGGGTTGGAAAAGCCCTAAAAAGAAAGGTACAGTTCTCTCCTGCAAATTTCTTCGATTAATGAATCAAAAGGATTGTGGATAACAAGGCGCTCTTCCTTTCTTTCTTTCGGAACTCTTTTCTCCAAATTATTAATGTACAATAAAATATACGTTTTCCCTTTCAATTTATGTGATAATTTATTGGACAAAAAATTTCAGAAGAGAATTTTCAAAATTTATGATCCTAAAAGCATCATAATATTGGTATGTGGCTATAAGACTTAAAATGTATAATCTTAAATATGTCATAATCTTTATGTGATTATAATTTTTTTTAATAAGCGTAAACAAAAAAATTTAAAGTTAAATTATCTTCAAATAAAGAAACATGCCCTTCTCATTTTAATAGAGAAAATCTTCTGGTTTAAATTTAACAAGTCAGAAATATTTGTATGGTCATAAACCTTCTCATTTAGAATAACAATAAAGGTTTACAACTAAATAATTTTTAAATAAGGAAGTATGACATTGTCTTTGTGATAGATTAAAAAGAACGGAAAAGGGTTCAAAATGTCTCTAAACTATTGGAAAAGGTTTAAAAATACTCTTCATCCACCTATTGGTCCAAAAATACCCTCCATCCACTTTTTTGGTTCACTTATACCCTTTAACCGTTAGGTCAATGCTAAATTAAAAATAATTATTATCCTTTTTGTAAAACTTAAAAAAAAATATTGCAAAATATTCTATTAAAAATATTTTTTTCCTGTTTTTACAAATTGTTTTTCAGTTTTTACAAAAAAAGTGCTTGGAAAAAATGAAAAAAATATTTTTTTGTAAAAACTGAAAAAAAGAAGAAGACTTTACTAAATTAGTGGACTATTGGTGCATTAGTTTAAAAAAACGAAACTATTTGCAAAATATTTTTTTTAAAGTTTTAAAAAAAGAATAATAATTATTTTTAATTTAGCATTGACTTAACGGTCAAAGGGCATAAGTGAACCAAAAAGTGGATGAAGAGGTATTTTTAGTCCAATAAGTTGATGAAGGTATTTTAAAACCTTTTCCAATAGTTTAGGGGCATTTTGAACATTTTTCCATAAAAAGAAAAATATGCAACATAAATTGGTTTGTTAAAATCTTCTTGTCACGACCCAAAACCGGTCCAGGTCGTGATGGCGCCTAACGGTGAGGCTCTCTGCAGGCGCGGCTCCGCAGGCGCGGACAAAAGCCCGCAGGCGCGAGAAATTTGCCCAGTGCCAG
>ML263530.1:783-13696 GCA_005239495.1 Nicotiana undulata
TTAACTCTTAAACAAATGCGGTAGATATCAAACAAGAACACAGAAAAGTATAATACAAAGACAAGTGCACGGCATGTCCCCTCGTGCTAAAGTAAATAATCGCTTGGCACGGAATGTCCCCTCGTGCAATAAATAATAAACAATCGGCACAGCATGTCCCCTCGTGCGATAAATAATAAACAATTGGCACGGCATGTCCAGTCGTGCGATAAATAATAAACAATCGGCACGGCATGTCCCCTCGTGCGATAAATAATAAACAATCGGCACGGCATGTCCCCTCGTGCATAAATAAATAAACAATTGGCACGACATGTCCCCTCGTGCATAAATAAATAAATAAACACTCGGCACGAAATGTCCCCCCGTGCATAGATAAATAAATACACAACAACTCGACGAAACACATCAACCATAGGAAACATAAATCACAATGTCCCAGCAAGGGAATCAACAATGCAACCAATACCATAACAACAAAGCAATAATAGAAAACACACCATCCCGGCAAGGGAGTCAACAATGAAAAACAATACCATCCCGGCAAGGGAAAAACAACTATAACCAATCTCGCCTAAGCAATTAACTTTACGGAATAAAACTCAGCTCAAACAAAGGCCCGGTAATAGGCAACATCAAGAAAACATCAGCAACATAATTATTCATCAATTAGACCCAAGTAGCACATAACAGAAAAAGTCATATAGATCACAATGTAAGACTCACGGGCATGCTTGACTCTAACGAACGACTGTTCTAACTACGACTAAACAACTATAAAGCTAGATAACACTAATATAGCAGTTTTAGAAAACAAATATAGCATGGAGGTGAGAGCAGTAAAATATTAAGTTAAGTCAATTAAGATCAAACAGCAAACGAAGGAATCCAAAAGCAAGTAATTCTAATTTAAGCAGGAAAGGATGAAGTAAACAACCAAGGATTCAATTATAATAATTACAACTCATACACAGGTAACACAAGGACCTGCGAATCCTAAAAGGTCAATCTATTAGAAAATAAGTCCGAGTACACACTCGTCACCTCGCATACACGGACTACAGTCAACAAAGAAGACTCAACCCTAAGGGGGAGTTCCCCCACACAAGGTTAGGCAAGATACTTACCTCAAAGACGACCAACCGGTACTCAAAATAAACTTCTCGGGCGGAAAGACCTCCGGACGGCTCAAAATCAACTAAAACAACTTCAAAATACACATAACACGTATAAGGAATGATTCTGAATTATAAAGTTTCCATCTTTACTAATTTATAAAAATCGACCCCCGGGCCCGCACCTCGGAACCCGACAAATTTTACAAATTCCGATTACCCATTTCGATACAAGTTCACCCATAGTAAATTTTTCCAATTCCAATATTATTTGGTCATTCAAATCATAAATTTTTATTTTTGAAATTTTCTTTCAAAAACCCACAATTCCCTCAACCCAAAACACAAATTAAATGATAGAAACAAGAACTAATTCGTGAAATATAATCAATTCTAAACACTTACCCATTCGAATTGTGTGAAAAACCTTCAAAGAATCGCCCAAAACCGAGCTCTAGAACTAAAAATGTGTTAAAAATGGTGAAACCCTGATTTTGGAAATATATATTCTGCCCAGGTCCTTAAGCATCGCGATCGCGGAGAAGGAAAATTGAGGCTGCCAAGAAAACACTGCGCGATCGCGAGGGAAATGACGCGAACGCAATGAACAACGGGCAGGAACTTACGCGAACGCGGGGTCACTGATGCGAACGCGAAGAAGAAATGACACCCAGCCCCCAACCCGTAATTTCTACTACGTGAACGCAATAGAGGCGATGCGATCGCGATAAAGAGGAAAAAGTACTTCTGCGACCACGAATGCTTTAATGCGATCGCGTTGAACAAAAACTGGGCGGCCAAAATAGTTCTATGTGATCGCGGCTTCATCTATACGATCGCATAGAAGGAAACCAAAAACCAGAAATCTGTAGTGGAAAATGAGGAAGAATTGACCCGAAACCTATCCGAAACACAACCGGGGCCCCCAGGAGCCCATCCAAACACACACACAAGTCACATAACCTAACATGGACTCGCTCGAGGTTTCAAAACACATAAAATAACACTAAAACGACGAATCAAACCAAAAATCAAACTTAGGAATTTTCAAAACTTCAAATATCAAGGCTCGCGTCGAAACCTATCAAATCAACCCGAAACGACATGAAATTTTGCAGACTAATCTCAAATAAAACAAAGGACCTACAACGACTCTCGGAAATCCATTCCGAGCCCCATATCAAAATTTCACCTTTCGGCCGGAATCGCCGAAATTCTAACTTTCGTCAAATTACCTCAAATCACTCTACGGACCTCCAAATCCAATTCCGTACGCACACCTAAGTCCAAAATCATCCTATGAAGTTGTTGACATTAACCGAAACTCATTCCAAGTTCGTTTACACAAAAGTCAAACCTCCGGTCAACTTTCATCACTTAAGCTTCTAAAATAGAAATTATTCTCCAAATTTGACTTTGGATTATCCGGTAACTGAATCTAACCATGCACACAGGTCGATATACACAAGGTGAGGCTTATTATGACCTTACACCCCCGAACGGAGCTTAAATTCTCGAAACGACCAGTCGGGTCATTACATTTCTCAAGTCCCAAGATTAAGACCAAGAACTAGGGTTTTCAACATAATAAATCAGATAAAAGGAAAAAACTTAAATAACCATTTAAACATAGTAAGAATCGTAGAATAATACTAAAAATCAGAAAGAAAGTCATTTGTGAAAAGGGGTTAAGAAACCCTAATTTTGAAGACGAAGAGGCATTTTTCGAAAAATCGGAAAGATCTTTAAGGAAAACAGTAAAATGACTCAGAACGCTCTTAGATCTATTACAGATCTAAGAATTCAAGAGCTAAAATTAGGGTTTCAGAGAGAGATAGAGAGAATCAGGCTTAGAAACTGTAGGTTTAGCCAGAAATAGAAAGATCTTACTCGGACAGGCCAAGGGTGGCCTGAGAACGACATGAAAAGGCCATGGGTGTGAGTTGAACAATCTCTGGTCCCATTGAGGACCTCAGGGTAGCAAGAATCCGGCGTGTGAGGGAGCCATAAAGGCAAGGGGCGGTGGTGGAACCACCATTGTTACCGGCGAGCCAACGACCGGTGAGGAGATTAGGGTTTAGAAGAGAGAGCTTGAGAGAGACGAGAGTGTAACGGCGGAGAGTGAAGAGAGAAATGAGAGAATGAGGGGGGGGGGGGTAGTATGTAGGTTAATTATGGCAAGTGTGAATCTGGTCCGTTGATCAAAAATGATCAACGATCCAGATTAAATGAGAATTAGGTCGGGTAGGATAATGGATTGGGCCTGGGGAATTTGGGCTGATTTAATCAGGTGGGTCTGGTTTAATTTAGGCTAGAATAAAAATGAAAATGGCTATTTGTTAAATACCCAATTAAATTACTTAAAATAATTTGTAAAAATAGCTAACAATCATAAGAATGAATTTCATGCATAGAAAATGATTTAAAATGTTTATTTAGTATTTAAAAATACAAATGATTAATTTCTAGAATGGTAAAAAAATTATATGATTGGGCTATAATTGCAAAGTTATTGCAATTATAGCCAAAAGGTGCTAATTTGGCTAATTATGAAATAATTAGGTCTTAATAAGACCATGAATAATAGATTAAATCAAGAAATGCTTTTGAAATCAATTGTGATGCAATTTTGTAATTATTTATTGGAAATAAAATGCTGGATAAATTAATAAAATATAGGAAAATTGTGGACAAATACCTGTTGCTATTAATGCATAATTTTGGATATATATATATATATATATATGCAATTTGATAATATTTTGGGAAAAATTGGGTATCAACAATTGTTTGTATTGATCTATGGCTTCGAGCGTAGTGAGGGAGTCTGCTAATGATAAGTTGGTTGCACGATCTTGTGGTGTATTGGTTTCAGTTCGAGGCATACTAGTGAATCTGTTATAACTTGCAGAGGTGGAGTTTGAGAATGACTCAAGTAATGGGAATTTTGGGTACAGGTTGTAATATACTCTATATTTAATTGGGTTTTATTGAATGTTTGAGTTGTATTTGTAAAGGGTGTAGTGTGTGCGGAGTAGGAATTTTTCTGGTTGCTTAGGGGTGTGGGTTACTCCCTTGGGCGTTGGTGTGTTAATGGGGTACAGATCGTTTGATCTGTTTGATCAGCTTAATTGAGATTTGCATAGAATGGATGATTCTCGAGAATGATTCTGATGGATTCAAGGTTTATATGAAAAAATAAATAATAAAATTGGGAATCTTGATGTGTATTTGGTTAGAAACTGAGATTTTTCACTGGAAGGCGTCAAGAGTTGTGATATTTCTATATCATTGTGGATTCTACATTCCGGTATCATGAAAGGGGGAGAATATCTTAAATTCATCGAAAGTCTCATTTGAGATGTGGTACTTTGGGGTGCTTAAAAGATATTCAGCGGTTTATGAGCCTTAGGGCAATGTGGTGCTGTGCTAGGTTCTCGCGTGGTGATTTCTGGTTGAGGATTTTGGTACTATGGTGAGGAGAAGAATCAATTAGAAGGTAATTCAAAAGGAACTCGGAGAAATAGAACAACTTGGTAGTAGATTGGATCGACATGGCAATGAGTAAGATCGATTCTTTGGGTGCTTATGTGTAAGGTTCTACGTGTGATTCGTGGAAATGCTCTTGGGTTTTGATGGTCTGCGTAGCTTAGTTGAGTTAAAGGGATTCCGTCTTGACAAGTTAGTTCAGTACAATGGGTTTCAGAGGGTTCTTGATGGTCTCTACCATAGTTGAGATGTATATTTCCTACTGGTGCGTGGGGCATGTGGCATATTGTAATTTTCTCCAGAATAAAAATCAAATGGAAAGTCTTAGCTGATTGAGTATGTAGTTGCTTGCGACTCAAAGTGGATTTGAGGTTTGTCATGTCGTTCACATGGTGGCATAACCGGTGCGGGGTGTGGTATAGTATTGAGATTGTGGGTGCTAGGTCATGATGCGATTTGAAAGGAAGGTTCTGAATTCTTAGGTAGCATGGACGATCTTAGATGATCAGATAGATGATGTTACTTTTAGATATGGCTCGATGAAGGTATAAGTTTCAGAAGAGGCACTGTGTTTTGATTTATGGATACTTCATTGTGTGGCAGTACTCTCCTTATTGGTCAGCTGCGGGTATTCAGATTTTGCCTTGTAACACATACAAATTGTAGGGGTATCCGTCGTGGTATGATCGTGTATTGGGGAAGTATTAGACATTCAATCGATGGATTTGAGATCGGATATGGTGACTTGTGTGCTTTAAGGGTTTGGAGTTTGGGAACGTGAATGAGTAGATGATTTCATAGTTGAAGGCTGTAGAGACATAGTCAAGGTTAGGCAGAAGTTAGTGTGTGTTGTGATTGAGTCATTATGGACCTTCGGAGGGTCATTTGTCTATTGTGTGTGACTGGATTGATTTGGGGTTCCTCAGTAGGCCTAGTGGGGATAGGTCCTTTGCACCGAGTCAGATTGATTGGCTCCGTAGTGCTATTGTGAGGGGCATGCCACTTAGTGGTTGTTGGGCTTATATGTGTTCCGAGATGATTTATGAGTTACTCTTCCCTGCTATGGGGAGCTGCGATTCGTTGGTGTTGGGCACACATGGTGTGGCTCTATTGTGGTCTTACAACAGGATTTGAGTAAGGTAAGTAATTGGGTATTGCAGGATTGAGACATATTGATTATGTTCTTTCGGGTTCGTGTGGTATGGTATCGTCCTATTCTCCGTGGTTATGGTAATGTACTTTGAGTACTTGATGTCGAATTGCGTGTGGTTATTGATTTTGAGCAAGGTGGCTTAAAGTATTTCATGTGAACCAGCGTGTGGATGGGATCACGCATTGTAGCGGAGTTATGCAGTGGTATGATTCTTGGTGTCGATTCGTGTGTTTTGGTTCTATGATATGTTCCAGTCTCTTAGCATGGTGTTGTGATGGTACTTGATAAGCTGGCTGGGACACTTCTCTTGTGTGAATTTTTTCTATGATTTGAGTACATTTGGGATGTTGCTATTGGGTGCACGAATTGCACATGTTATGGCTTTGTATTGTATTGATGTGTCATGTCATCAGAGTGGTTGTGTTGGATGAGAAGAGGTCATTGGACCTAGAATGAATACTATCAGAATTGACTACAGCATGGTTGGAAGGATAATATCGGAAGTCGGCTTAGAAGTCTACTAAAGTTCCTGTCGGAGAAGGGGGATCTCCATGGCTGGCTGATCGGACGAATGGTTACGAGTTTCTGCGTGTTTCTTTCATCATTGACAGTATATGAAAGTGTTAGAACGAGGCTTTGCTTGATAAGAGGTTATTTATCGGTATTGAGTCATTTTGAGCAGCTATTGTGATTAGGAGTTATCGCTATGAGTGTTTGAGTCATGTGGTATATCATGTGATTACATCTTGGGTTATAGATATGGTTTGATATAGCTTGTTAGGACTTATACAGTGTGTATATGCGAGATTCCGAATTTATGGAAATTTCGGATATGAAATATTTGGTACTAAGGCTTATCGGCTAGGCTGAATTATGAAATTTCAGTTATGTTGTGTTATCGTACCTATATGGGGTAGGGTGACGTGGGATCACCCTGGGTATGTGCGTGGTAAGGTTATTCGGCGATTTGATGGCTTTTGGAACAACGCTTGGCACGTTCGAGGATGAACGTTTGTTTAAGAGGGGGAGAATGTAACCGACCAGAACAGTCGTTTCGAGAGTTTTAGCCCTGTTTCCTCCATTTTTGCTTTATTATATGTGGTTCAACTCTATTATGTTGTGTTAGGTTCGTTGGCTTGGGTTCGGAGCGATTTTGGAGAGAAATGAGACATTTAGTCTCTTAAGTTAGTTATTTAGTTGGAAAAGTCAATCAGAAGTTGACATATGAGTAAATGATCTCAGAATTGGCGTTTTATGGTTCAGATAGCTTCGTTAGATGATTTTGGACTTGGGAGTGGGTTTGGAATGTTATTTGGAGGTCCGTGGTAGAATTAGGGTTGAATTGGCGAAATTGGATTTTTGGCGATTTCGGGTCTGCAGTGGAAAAATTGTCTATTGGGGTCGAAATGGAATTCCAAAAGTTGGAATAGGTTTTTAGTGTCATTTGTGATGCGTGTGCAAAATTTCAGGTCATTCGGACGTGGTTTGGTCGGTTTTAGCATCGTTAGCTAATTTCGGAAGTTTAGAAATCCTTAGGCTTGGATTTGGGGTTAATTTGGTATTTTGATGTTGTTTTGGGTGATTCAAAGGCTCAACTAAGTTTGAATGAGGTTATGGGAGGTGTTGGCATGGTTAGTTGAGGCCTCGAGGGCTCGGGTGTGTTTCGAATGCTCAACGGGCCATTTTTAGACTTGGAAAGTTGGCAGATTTTTGCTGGTGTGATCTTTTCTGGTTTTCTTCTACGCGATCGCGTAGGCTTAGGCTGCGTTGTTTTGTTCTCTGCGATCGCAGAGGGTTAGTAGCAATCGCGTAGTTCTTCAAAGCTGTGCATCGCGAACGCGTGGTCAGTGTCGTGTTCGCGTAGTGTATTAGAAATGAGGGGGAGCAAGGGCGATTGTGCTTCGCGGTCGCATGTGTGAGGTTGCGATCGCGTAGGGTTATGAGGTAGAGGTTCGCGATCGCGTAGAGTAAAAATGTGGGGAAGCTTATTTGTGCTTCGCGATCGCGAGGCATTTTCCACGATCGCGATGAAGGAAAAACCTGGGCAAAATGTTTAAGTTCAAAAATGAGGGTTTGAGCTCATAATTCCAAAATTCAATAGAGAGCTCGGGAGAAAGTGATTTTGAAGGGGATTTTCAGAGGAGTGATTGGGGTAAGTGTTCACTCAAATTTGGTTAAACTCCATGATTGTGTCTTATTTTTATCATTTAATTTGGGAATTTGGGATGAAAATTGGGGGGAAATGGAAGAAAATTGGAGAGTTGAATTTGGGGATTTGGATGGCTATTTGATGTCGGATTTTTGATGAATTTGATATGGGTAGACTTGTGAGTGAATACGGATTCTAGTTTTGCGATTTTTGTCGGATTCCGAGACGTGGGCCCGAGGGTCTGGTTTGGCCAATTTCGGCATTTGTGATGTAATTTGATAATTTTGATGCGGGCTTCATTCCTTTAGCATATATTAATGATATAATATTGATTTTGGTTAGATTCGGGGCGATTTGTGGCAGAGTCGAGCGGCAAGGGCATTGCAAAGTAGAGTGTTTGCTTGATTGAGGTAAGTAACGCTTTCAAAATTGGTTCAGAGGGTCCGAAACCCCGAACTACATGTTATGTGCCAACATCTGCACGCAAGGTGCATAAGTATAGTATGAGTACAATCGACCCCATGTACTCAATAAGTAACAAACCTAACCTTAGGTTGAAAGTAGTGAAGAGCTGGGACAAGGGCCAGGGTCCAACTTCAATAACTTACAACAGTACATAACAATATGATAAAAATGGTACAAGAAATAGTTCAGTGGGTTCAAAGTTACGAATAATAGACATGCTTTTCAAGTACAACAGTAGGTTCTAGATCTTTCACTAAAAAGCTCAATAAATAATATATGAATAAGTTCGAAAACTCTGATTTTCCGAAAAATCCTTCAACAATAAAAAAGATGTTTTGTTATTTAGATAGCATGAGGAAAATATATCTTTATGCCTACATATCAATCTACAGATGATATCATGAGTGTCACAAAAGAAGGGTGGCATTACGAAGTGCATATCTATGTCTGTATCTCAAGTACGCATGTCAAATGCAATACATCTCAATGATGAACTCATGTACTCACACTCTATCAGAGTACTCAATATCACTACCTAGTATTCTCTCTCATCATGCTCAATACTCAGCACAGTCAGTCACTAAGTATTGTACAGGACAAATCCAGCCCAAACATTATAACTACTAGCAACTGTGCTTGCTAGGGGTGTGCAGGCTTTGGAGGGGCTCCTACAGCCCAAGCGTTATAATCTGCAACTCACGTGCTATAGTATCAATATCTGGATCTACACAGACAACTCACGTGCTACACGGACAGCACACGTGCTAGTATCAATATCTGGACTCGCACGGATAACTCACGTGCTACACGGACAACTCACATGCCATAGTATCAATAACCTCACAATCATACCCTCAGCCTTACTTAGTCATCAATCTCTCCAGTCTCTCGGGCTCACAATGTTATGAAACTAGCCGAAAATAATGATATGATGTATCAATAAATGAATAAATAACAACAGAAACTGAGATATGATATGAAATGAATGTATATGACTGGGTAATACATTACATTTTAAACATATAATTCGACGGCAGAAATGACCTCAATGGGTCCCAATAATACCAGCATTTGCCTAAACATGATTTCTAACATGAGTCATAGTTCAGTTTCTCTAACACATGAATAATACATGGAAACAATACAAGTTAATTGACTACATAGCTCAACGGAATCGACTGAGTCTCAATTTCTACGGTCCACGCCCACACGCCCGTCACCTCGCATGTGCGTCATCTCCAAACAAATCACATGACACATATAATCAGGGTTCATACCCTCAGCTCCAAGTTTAGAAGTGTTACTTACCTCGAACAAGCCAAATCCAACACCGAGCAAGAACAATGATGCTCCAATAATGCCATCCCGCGCGTAACGACCTTCGAATGGCTCGAAACTAGCAAAAACAGCTCCAATACATCAAATAAGGCCTAAGAAAACCATTCCAATCGATAAAGGTCGAATCTTTACTCAAAATCCCAAAATCAACCAAAAAGTCCAACCCGTGCCCGTGCCTCGGAACACAACGAAACTTATTCAATATAAAAAATCATTCAATAATGAGTCCAACCATACTAGTTTCACTCAAATCCGACTCCGAATCGATGTTCGAAACGCAAAAACTCACTCTATGAAACTTTAGGCTAAAAGCCCCTAATTTCTCTTTAAAATTCATAATCCAATTACCAAAATGAAGATAGAATCACGAATTATAGTCAAAACTAAGTAGATAACACTTACCCCAATCCATATGGTGAGAATATCTTCAAAAATCGCCTCAATCCGTGTGATGACCCAAAAGGTCATCCTAAGTAATTCTAAATAAATCTGTGTTTTGAGGCCCTGAAAGCCTCCGTTAATCTCACATCGATATGCGTGCACAGCCCCGACGTGTAGCCGGGAAGTCTTTATGTTGAAATTTGATGAAAAATGGAATTTATGAAAATTAAATGAATAAAGTTGACTTTGGTCAACATTTTTGGTAAACAGACCCGGACCCGTGATGTGATGGTACCGGAGGGTCCGTAGGAAAATATGGAACTTGGGGGTATGCTCGGAATTGAATTCCGAGGTCCTAAGCCCGAGAAATGAATTTTTAAAGAAAATTGTTTTCTGAAAATAATAAAGGATTTTGAAATTGAATAATTAAGTGAAAACCATGTTACCGGGCCCGTATTATGGTTCCGGAGCCCGGAACAGGTTTATTATATGTTATTTGTCTTATCTGTGAAATTTGGTGTAAAATGGACTTGAAACGACGTGATTCGGATAAAAAATGGGAAATTTAGAAGTTTATGAAGTTTAATAAAATTCTAATAGTTTTGAGGTTTGATTCGATGATCTTGATGATATTTTGGTGATTTAAATGCTTGAATAAGTTTGTAGGATGTTTTGGGAGTCGTGTGTGTTTTTGGTTTTGAGACCCGAGGGCTCGGGTGAGTTTCGGGTAGCTAACGGGGTGTGTAAAGAGTCAAAAATCTGGTGTTTTGGACTGGTTTCTGGTGTTTTCTTCTCTGCGATTGCAGCCCTTGCCCCGCGATCGCAGAGGTCTATCCAGGTCCCTTCCGCGATTGCATCCTTTCGACCCGCGATCGCATAGTGTGACGTCCCTGTGTTCCGCGATCGCAAACCTCTTCCTGCGATCGCATAGGGTCAGCTAAGCTATATTCCGCGATCGCGACTCCTCTTCTGCGATCACAGTGAGTTAGGACTAGACTCTCCGCAATCGCATCCCTTTTCTTGCGATCGCGATGAACAAAATCGCCCAGTTAATTCCTTAAGTAAAAAACAGAATGCTACTACGGGATTTTACCATTCTTTACCTTTTTCTTTCCTCTCCAACCTCCATTGAAGGCCTCCAAGCCAATCCTTCCTCCATAGCTCTTGGGTAAGTGATTTTAACTCTTATTTCCCCCACTTTTCTTCCATAATCACTAGAATCTAAGCCTAAAATCCTAAAATCAAAGTAGAAATTAGGGATTTTGGGTAGAGTTAAGTTTTTGGGAATTTTGGGTGATTCTACCTCAATTTGGGATCGAATCTTAAAACAAATTATATATTCTAACTCGTGGGGTTATGGGTGATCGGGTTTTGGTCTGAGCCTCATGTTTGGACCAAGCGGGCCCGGGGTCGAATTTTAGTATTTTTGGAAGAATAGTAGAAAATGTATATTTAGGCTATGAGTTTGATTTATTGAGCCATTATTGATATACTTGGGTTGATTATGTTTAGATAATACCGTTCCGGAGTCGGATTCTAAAGGAAAGGCGGTATTAGAGGCTTGACTTGCACTTTGGAGCCGAGGTAAGTGTTTGGCCTAACCTTAGCTTGAGAGATTAGGTATAGGGTCTTATTTGGTATGTGTAATTCATGTCCAACGTATAGGCGGGGTGACGAGTGCCTATATATTGCGGTCAAGCATGCCCGTGAGTCAATTGTGATGAATCATACCCTGTTCTTAATATTCTCCGTACTATGAGTAATTGGTGATTTAGAAGTGATACCTTGATGTTGTTTCATGACATGGGGAGTTATTGTGTTATTTGTTTCAGTTGAGGCTTTTATTGTTGAAATTGTATTTCAGATGCGAGGTTGGTTATAGCTGAGTCCCTTGCCGGGACGATAGAATTTTATTGAGTATTTCCATACACTTGAGACTTCTTATTGTTGATTTTCACATTATATTGTTGTTTTTTTTATTATTTATCGCACGAGGGGACATGCCGTGCTGATTTTTTATTATTTATCACACGAGGGGACATGCCGTGTTGATCGTTTATTATTTATTGCACGAGGGGAGATGCCGTGCTGATTGTTTGTTATATATCACACGAGGGGACATGTCGTGTTGATCGTTGATTATTTATTGCACGATGTGATGACCCAAAAGGTCATCCTGAGTAATTCCAGCTAAATATGTGTTCCGAGGCCTCGAAAGCCTCCATTAATCTGATCTCGATATGCGTGCGCAGCCTGGGCAGGTAGCCGGGAAACTTCCATGTGGAAATTTGATAAAAATGGGATTTTTTAATTGAATAATTGAATAAAGTTGACTTTGGTCAACATTTTTGGTAAACGGATCCGGACTTGTGATGTGACGGTCCCGAAGGGTCGTAGGAACATATGGGACTTGGGCGTATACCCTGAATCGAATTCCGAAGCCCCAAGCCCGAGAAATGAATTTTTAAAGAAAATTGTTTTCTGAAAATATTAAAGGAATGTGAAAGTGAATAATTATGTGAAAACCTTGTTACCGAGCCCGTTTTATGGTTTCGGAGCCCGAAACAGGTTTATTATATGTTATTTGTCCTATCTGTGAGTTTTGGTGTAAAACGAGTTTGATTTGATTGGTTTCGGGTCCAAGTGAGGAAAATAGAGTTAATGAACTTGTGAGGTTTCTAAAGAATTTGAAATGTGGCTTGAGAAGTGATTTTATGTTGCCGAGGTCCGAATGAAAATCCGAGATCGGGAATAGTTTCTTTGTGTCGTTTACAACTTATCTGCAAAATTTGAAGTCATTCCGAGTGGTTTAGGCCGGTTCGG